>CM055655.1:14550549-14672970 GCA_029378335.1 Agrilus mali | reverse complement strand
CTCAATGTTCTTTTACCTTTCGGAAAACTTCCTTCCTGTTTGGCCTATATACACTTTTTGGCAACTCCCACAATTCAGCAAATAAACTCCTGAACCCGATGTCTTATCAATCGGGTCTTTATTATTTTTAAGTATATTTCCTAAAGTATTGTAACGAATTTTCTAGTCAAACTATTTATTTAAACAATTATTTATTTAACACTATTTATAACACTTAAACACTAACTTAGAACTACCATTTATATCACAACAATTCGCTTATTTATATAACAATTTAGTTATATCACTTTGTTTATTATCGGTTTTAATTCGCGCACTGATGCTTTCTTCAACTAACTGTTTTTCGGTCCAAAGATGATCACTATATATACACCTTTCGAACTTTCTAGACAGGAGCTCGAAGAAATCCTGAGTATTCCCGAATGATGAGTAATAATTAGAAAGTCCTCGATTATTCCAGAATTGAACTTGTTACTTGTCGCCGGAGAATGATTTACATCCTATAAGTTGATAACACGAAAAGTACCGTGTGCGGTGTTGTTTACGCCGTAAGCATGTTAGTGATAACAAGTACATGCCACAAATTGTTATCGCGCACACGTACTGTGTCACTGGTCGCTACAGTCTTTTTAGATTTGAATGCGGTTTCGATCTTAAGTTTACTAAGTTCTTTTGATTTTTTTTTGTAAATTTACCGAAGTAAATAAAACTAGAATAATTACGGGCTTCTTTCTGTATAGGATAAATTTATTATGTATTAACCAAGTATAAAAATAAAATCTACGTACGCCAATTTCAAATTTTACACCAAGAAAATAAGGGATACAAATTAAATCTCCTCGAATCCTTTGAAATAAATAAATATAAATAATAAAAAACTTATCCTCAACGACGAAATAGATATTAACAATTCACCAATATTTTCCTCCCCACTTAATGATTTCTATATATAGTTGTTACTTATTCTTGTTTTTGTACATTTCATTCACGTGCCTATTCAATTAAATATCTTTTTTTGCCAGAGATAACCAATAGCGGACCTGTACTACATTTTAACGTGAGGTCCGCTAGTCAATAATAATAAATTCTCATAAGAAAACAACTAGCGGATTTTTATCCTTTGAAAAAAAGATCCACCACTTGTGGACTTATATAACCATGACCTTTTAAATAGTTCTAACGAATGGCATCTATAAAACTGAAGATGTTTAGGTTGTAAAAAGAATAATGCCAGGATGTATGGTAAAAAGATGGAACTCAGGAGTCAAGGCCTTTTTGAAATTAACCGATATGAATACCCACTGGGCATATGGCAATAAAATTTAATAAGAAAAGTAATGTTCGTATAGGTACATACCTAAAATCTGCGTCTGCGCCTGATTCTGTATGTTATCTTTTTTGTTAAGTGTCCGACTCATCACTGAGGATTCTTTATTGTGAAAAACCCTAACAAGTATAAGTATAGATAGTAAGATAATGCAATTTTTAAAATAAAAACAAAACTAACTTCAAAACTTTGCCCATTATATTGCATAGATATACATGTATAAGTAGATATAAATGTAAACTGAAAAAGTTCAAATAAGAAATAATGCTCCAATTATTTCAGTATTTCAATTGTCGTAACATTGCAATGATTTTTTTTTTGACTTAAGAGTGGGAGCGAATAAGGTTACTGTAACCTACTTTATTAGAACGGAATATCAAAAGCGATTTTTATTAATTTGAATCCACTAAACGCGAATATCGAGGGTGCATCTTCGTTCAAATGTCGGATAAGTCATTGTCCATAAGTTATGGTTAAACTGTTTCTATTTGGGTTATTTTGAAATTTGCTGTTTTAATTTTTGCAAAACCCATCTTATATGAAGCACTTACTAGAAAAACATTAAAAAATCATCACGTCAAATTTGAGATGGTAAATAAGTTAGTCCTAGTCATGCGAACAAGATACTCATTGTACCTCTGCAGGTATACCTACTTATGTGTAATACTAGTGAAATTAATAAAATAAAATAAATTAATTTATACCAAATGCTGGATCTTAAGTGAAAAATGATCAAGTTTTCGCACAATAATTTACAAAATTAAACAATAATTTATAATTTATTTAAAAAGAAATCGCAAAAAAGTCCAAAATACCTTATTTAAAATAGAAAAAAGCTCCAGTAATTCTGATAATCTTTTCTGTTCAATAAATTACATTAAAAACTCAAGCCACAAAATCAAAAACTTTCTAAATAAATTCAATATAACCACTACAGAAATAAATAAATTTAATTTAGGCTCTGCGTTAATTAACAACAAGAAAAAATTAGATTACAAACAAAAAAGTGGGGTTTATCAACTAAATTGTCAGGACTGCGATGCCTTATACATAGGACAAACTGGCCGATCCTTAGAAGTACGATTAAAAAAACATTTAACCAGTATAAAGAATAAAAAACCCACTACAGGTCTCACGGAACATTGCTTAAAAAATCAACATAATATAGATATATTTAATTGTAAATTACTTTATTGCCAACCTAAAAGCAGAAAAGTAACTCTACTAGAGTTCCTGGAAATAAAAAGAGGCTCAACGAAAAAGCAAAATATTGTTAATAACCAAAAATAACTTTATGTGTGTAATACCCCACTCCTCATAGATTTATAATAACTACATAATTTAAGTGTATATATATATATAGGATATGTTGCACATTATGACTTAGTATAGTTGTACTCTTAGTTAATGGCTACTTAGCCGAAACAATTGTCGAGTGTATCGTTACAATAAATTGTTGAAGTTCATTTGTTTAATTTTACAATTTTTATTCAAAAGTTTTGTCTAGGATCATTTAAAAATTTTAAAATCCACCCTGATATTCCATCAACTACTGAAACTCCATTGGTGGCTACACTGTCTGTTACACTTTTTATTTCAGATGGAAAGAGCACATCTAACAAATCGTAATTGTGTAAGAGTACGACTCAACATACAAAATAAAGACGAAGACCCAGAGCGTAAGACCAAAGTTGCAAAGTTATCCTTACACTATAACTGAGGATGACACCTTGTGCGCGAAACACTTTTTTGAATAGGTAATAGTACTTCATTTAAACAGGATTATGACCAAAAGTACCTACCTGTCTAATTGTACTGTTGTTTTTTATTTTTATGCCCATGCAATATAGGTAGGTACATGTTTATATAAATAACTCCAAAGCATCCTGCGTGAAATATGTGAACAGGCGTCAAACTTCTTGAAGAAGAGCGTGAATTTGTCTATTACAATCTGATCGTGAGCCCCCCACTTCGATTGTTGTTCGGCTAACAATAGGCACCATTGTTGGAGGTCCAACTGGCGCGTTACTCACACTTCTGATGGCGTTACTCAAGAAGACCTTGGAGTAATAATTGCCATTAAGAACGGAGCGCATTTAACAGTCAATCTGTCTCTGCCCACATCCTAACTAAACACAGTTCCAAACTAATAGTGACCGGTAAAAGACTTGGACAACAACGGCGGCGTCCGGTCCGGTGCTGTTGTTATTATTATGCATTAAACAGCGAAAAGTTTAGACAACACGAGACTGACTTCCTATCCTATGGCCAGAATTACAAGTTACTTTCCGTTTTAACTGATCGAACCGGATTCCACTCTGCATTCCATGAGTCAATCGAAAAAAAACCTTGCGGGGTCACGGTTGGCCGAGAAACACCTCGAATACCTGATCGTCCTCACCCATCCGCGAGCGCGGTAATCGCATCGGCTGTGAATGCTCTGCCTGCTACGATCATAGTAAAACTTTGATGTTAAACTTTATCTGTGAAGATGTTGGTTGCGTTGATGTTTCGCTTGCGGGTGTTATTATAATTCTTTATCTTCTAACAATAAGATAAAGTTTCTTGTTTGTATAACAACACGTGTCTGACAACTGCTTCTCATGCATATTGTACATACCTTATAAATAATATGTTCTTTGCACTACTAATTAGTTGAAAAAATTATTTAAATTGAGTTTATTTGAACTTTTTGTATGGACCTTTCGGATCTCAAGATGTATAACAATCATCATCAAGGGATTTACACCATTCGAGGCGATATGTGCTACGTAAGTAATTTTTATTTTATTGTTTTAAAATCTTAAATAAACAAATGACTGGCATTATTTTGCTCACCTTTGTTGATAAGTAGAAGCTTCATTAATACACAGTGTAACAAATTAAATCAGATTTAATATTTTTGGGTTATTTTTAATTAATACTGAAACTTTGAAATTAAATAAGTGTTTATTTTATTTATAAAGGAGGAAAAATATCGTCATCTATTGAATTTAGAATAACTGTTAGGCATTTCTTTATTAATAATCAAACTCATGATATCATCGATTTCTTGTAAACTGTCTTTTTTTCCGTTTTAAATTGTAAATGATGGTATTTCCGGGTCCTCAATAATAAAATGTTCTTCGGAAATTATTTTCATTACCTGTCTACTATACCTAATTAATATTTATATAACAGAGTATTTACTAAAAGTGAAATAACAAAGCAGAATTTTTAATTTTTTTTCAACGTTACCTCATTAATAAAAAACACTTTTTATGCGTTTTGGAATTCAAATTACACACTACTACTATTTTATGAATGATACGGTAGAGTAGTTGTTTATAATGGTTTGTTATTGCATGGGTTTGAATCAACCTATGTAGCTAACAATCACGTAGGTATACGAACGTGTAAATATGTATACTAGGTATAATATTTTAATATGCTTATTACGGTATTGTATGTTTTTTACGGTTTTATTAACTCGTTTTCTTGTCCATCGGTTTGTATGATCCAAATTTTGCAATATGAATAATTGATACTGACTTTCCGACTTCCCAATGAGGTAAGAAAGTTGAAACATTAATATTAATTAGTAATATTCAATGCTTACTTCTTCGGCCAAGGAGTGTCAAAATAAATCAACTATTTCTTCAACATATGAAACTGCAACTAGAAATACTTTATCTTTGTTCTTTTTAAGGATACTAAAATTTGTAGAAATCGATTTTTCAATCATCAAATCGATTGAGATCTAACCACAATAACCAAACCAAATTTGTCATGCCCTAGCGGAAAAATTAGTCATGAAAATGAAAAACGTCCACTTAAAACCCTATTCTATCAGACACCCCCTTTATTGATTTCTGCAATAATTTCAAGAAACTCATCTCGTAGAATAATGCATTTGAGTGATTTCTCTTCCTTGCCACATTTTTGTTATGATCTGTAATCTCATCCAAATTTTCAAAATCGATTGAAATTTTTCACATGCAGAAAACTAAAAAGCAGAAGATAATTATTTGAATAATAAATAATACTAATAATAATAAGTACCACATCATTTAAAATAATTTTTCTTAACCCCTCGCCCCACACATATTCCTAACTCCATACAGATATTACTGAATTTATGGTTGTATATTGCTAATAGATATGAAAATATTTATATAAAATCAAAATTACTTGTAAACAGTAAAGGAATTTTCAATTGTAAAAAAGGCGGGTTAGCATAAAAAACCGACCAAAAACGACACAGTGAAATCATTTTTAAAATGATAATGAATATTAAAGCACTCTTAAAAATGTTAAATTACCATTTTTTATTTGATGTTTTACAATTATTGTTAGTAATTTTAATAAAATAATTTTTGAGGCTGCCCGATTTTTTTTTAAATGGTTACACTGTTTCGTTTGATTTGATTTTTTTTTATTTATTCCTTTTCTTAAGCTTACCTACTAGCTTAACAAAATCTAGTTTTGCAAATGTTTCTTGTATATTTTACTTATTTATTTATTTTTTTAGTTACCACAGTTTATTTTAATAGAAAATGAACACATTACTTAATTATTATTATTAATTGGATGTAGAAAGGTATTTTTCTTTGCAAAAACATGCCATCATCCACCATTTTATCGAAGAAATAAAACAAAATGTTGACCTTTCTTTTTACAAACTAAACCAGGAAAACCAAAAAAGTTGAACAAAAAAACTCAAAACAAGGTGACTTTTAATTTTCAGTAGGTAGGTATATAGGAAATAAAAATATGTCACGGTATTTAAAAGTTATTTATGGAATAATGTACTATTTATCACGTCGTTAAAAGATAAAATGCCATTGTTAATAAGCATATATGGTACCTATTTTTAAATGACGCATACATTTACACATCTAATAAAGGCTTACGAAGATGTGAATAATACTTTACGCAGTAGGTACGTATTTACATAAATATACTTATAAATATTTATAATAATTCTAGTAAAATAATATTAAATTAGTAACTTTGCATGACTAAGTTGACAGAACCCATTTTCGAATAAACTTGTAATATTATTTTAATCACTTGAAAGCGTTCATTAGTCAACATGTCAACAAGAAGTAAATTATCAACGCTCAAACAGTATACGGTATAAAAATGAAAAACACCAGCTGCCACCAGCTCTCAGTCTTTTATCGTTGATTTTTACTGTAATATTCAAGTGATAATACCTATGTAAAAATAGTTCGCTCTAAAGTTTCTTGAAATTCTAAATTTTATTAGTTTATCAAAGATGATCTCTAAAATAATAAATGGAAAAAAAAACAACACTTAATTAATTTTCACAAAAGGTCCTAACCTAGCATTAAAATACTTCATTGTTTTTATAATTATACCAGTTAGATACATAGATTTTGGGGGTGATTCGCATAGGGAGTAGGTATATAATTTCCAAAAGAGTAGGTTTAATAAATAATTGCTTACGAAATCGATTTAGAACTGTGTCTTTCTAATTCGGGACCTCATACAATTTTGTGTTTTTAATTTCCCTTTCGATAAAATGCTTGTGAGATATATTGCAAGGGTACGACCAGGTACTAAATTTTATAAATAAATAAATATAAATGAAATGAGTTGCATTGCATTATTTATACTGTTAGTCAAGTTAGTAACAGTAGATTCTAAAATATATAATACAGTCGAAAACTCATAAACAGTCAAAACTTCTTTAAATACGAAAATCACTCAAAAGTTCTTGAATATTTTATCAAATTAACGTATTATATTATATGGGTTAGGTTAAGGAGTGTAAAAGTTCCTCGTCTCCTCTCCTTCAGCTTACGTTACTAATGAAATAGAATTTATTTTAACTGCGATATCGTTATGTATATGCGTATATAAATGTAAAAAAAAATGAACTATGTAACATACAACAGGATATACGTAAGACGTACAATTAGTCGTAGGGCCCGAAATGGGAATTAAAAATGTATAAAAAAGGGTGGATTAAGAGGCAGGTCACGAAGTGAGGAAAAATAAGCCAGATCAAGAAATGGGTAGCTACCAACATGAATGCACACTTTTGTCAAACTGTTCATTGAATAGTTTGTGTTAGGAAAACTATTTCTATAGTAATTACATTACCTGACAAAAAAGTCCATTTTATGTATTACTAGCAGCAATACCCAGCGTTGCCCCGATAAAAATATATTACACGTTTGATGGAACATTCTAGAATATTCGCGATTTTAGAACAATCCAGAACATCCTATAATGATTCAAAGCATTCTCTAACTTTTTTTAACACTGCAACATCCTTGGATGATCTTCAAGATTCTGGAACATTCTTGAACGTTACCAAATCACTCTGAAATGTTATAATATACATTCTATTACGTGTTAGAACATATTTGTTACAGGGAGTAACATTCTAAAAAAATCTGCTTCATTCTCATCTCCACTCCGTGCTGTTTGCTGGTTGAGTAGTGACATCAGTAGACGCCTGGCGGGGATGATTACTCGATTGATAATAATTGATTAATTATCGACCACTGAGAGTTGAAGATTATTACAGTACTAATGTCGCTATTAAAAAACGGGGATTGGTGGTAGAAGGATGAAAATTAACGGTTATATGTATTTTTGAATGCCAAATCATAAAAAAAAAAAAAACTGTCCAAAAAATAAAAAGTTAGGGATGGACAAGCTTTATCACTTTGGGGTATGAAAAATAGATCGTAGCCGATTCTCAGACCTATTGAATATGCATATAAAATTTCATAAAAATCGGTCAAGGCGTTTCGCAGGAGTATAGTAACTAACATTGTGACAAGAGAATTGTATATATTAGATTGATTTATACTCGTTGAATTGTTTTACTAATGTTAAGTCACTAACGTAGCAATTAAGTTAATTTTTAAACGGTACATGAGCAAACATAAGTACCTGCTCAGTTCTTATTCTCATGTGCCACTGAAGACGTTCAATGTGCAGCGTTCTTCGCCTCTATTGTTATAATAACAATCGAAATGGAATTGTTGGTGATGGTATTATGAAACATTTTATAATAATGGATAATAATCAACAAAAAAGGTTTTTTAATGTTTCAGGTGTTTATTAAAAATAACTGCAAATGTTTTGGTATAAGAAACCTTTTTTAAGAATAGTTCCATATTATTTTTTATTAAACACTTGCAACATTAAACAACTTTTTTGTTGATTATCTATTGTAACGATAGCGATTGAACGGATAAATGAGTTGTATTTTATCATCGGAATTACATTGGCCAACGACGTAAGGGTCGATCGAACAGTCCGCAAACCAGGAATATTAATGTGCATTGAAGACATTATATTTAACAATCACACTCAGAAAATACCTAAATAATTTGTTTAAAAATTTTAAGAATTAATTTTTCGATACTTTTAGGGTTTAAGCGTCAAATATCTTGTTTTTAGAATAAGTTTAGTTATAATTTCCGAAGAAGTCACAGTGTGACGAAACGATTGAGATTGATTTGTTAGTAAATTTTGTGAAATTCAAAAGTGCATGTTTATAATTGTGAACTAATTTTTTAATTCCACATTAATGCTTATTTTTATACTAAAATAAATTTCTACGACAATAAAATGCACTACGTTAGTGAAAACAGAATTCATCCTATAACCGTTTTCAATTTGCGATTATGTTGACCTTTCAACGAAGCGAATGAACTGGTGAACTTCGAATAAAAATCACTTTGTATAAATGGATAAGACACCGTTCCTTTCTGATTTGTACGGACTGTATCTATGTCTAACGTATTTGCATACAATGACTACATTTACTTATAGAGCGCTTATATTATTAGGTGCCAATTAACTGTTAAATTCAATAATGTAGTATTTGCTTATTTCGTTGGGTAAACATGGCATTTTCAAATATATTTGTATGAATGAAAAATGAATGCAATGGTTGCCAATTATTGTTAATGTTATTTACGTCCGGCTTCACATATAACGTACGTACCTACATATACGTATAAATTTATGCATATTTACTCTGTAGGGTGATTGATCTAAACCTTTAAATAAAAGTTTATATACATACCTAAAATCATTTGAAACTTTTGAATACAAATTAAAAGAACATATTTTGTGAGAATACTTTTTCAGCTCTACAAAAAATAAGCCATTACTTCTTTATTTTAAATGCAATTAATTTTTTTTGTTCAATTCCTTCTTGTTAAAAATACCTAAAGGCACTTTTCATAAGGCATGTTCTTATCCTTAAAGCTAAAAGTTAGGTTACACCAAACAGGTGAATTAAAGTGGAAATTTTAATAAAAACATCAGTGATAGAAAACAAAAGCAATTTTTTGACTTGAAGGCATATTTTTTACAAATGTACACTAATTTAAGCTAATTTATTTTCTCAAACATAACCTTGTCTGTAATTAGCCTTCATCTAACAATCATGTTAATCTAAAAAAACTATTTTTTCTACTGTAATTGAAAACCAACCTCAAATAATATTTTTTTAGTATTTATATTTTTTATTTAATGGGAATCACAAGATTTAATTTTCTACCGAAGCGTAAAAAAATACATTCCCTAAAATTGACGTTATTAATTATTTCTTGATTAGTTATTGAGTTATTTACATTCATTGTAATATGTGTCTGGTTCATTTCATATGACGCCGGAGATTTGTCATAATAAAGCATATCATACTAAATGAATCTGAAAAATTTATATAATTGAAAAATTATCAGTTGCGGAATACTTATTTTGTTTAAGTGCTTTATTAAATAGCTCTTTAATAAACGTAATTCGAATGTCTTAAATACAGCAAGTCTGAAGTGGAAAATTAGTAGTGATGGGCACTATCGAATAAATTGAACTATCGAATAATTACTAAATGAATACTTTTAACTATCGAATGAATTCATTCGAATGAATTTAGTAATTACTATTTTTTTCAATTCATGCGAATGAATTTAGTAATTACTATTTTTTTCAATTACACGATAGTCAGGCAGCAGACGGTTATCCAATCGCTCGGTCCATACTAACATACAAATATACTGATACGAACGTGTATACCAACAGACAAATATACGATTAATATGCTAGTATGGATAAAAAACAAACAGGCTATGCTGAAAATAATAAATAACCTCGACTTGAAACATGGTTTCTAATTCTTATTACTTTGATAAAATTATTATTTACTTAGGTAAGCGATCTTTTTTTGTATTATTTATTGCTATACGTACTTTATTGTTATTGAACTAAAATAAGTGTTTTAGAAACATCTGTTGTTCTTATCCAGGTATTTGTTAGAGGGCGACGAATAAAGAGTTTTTTATTTTTACATTTAACTACTTTTTTTTATATGTTTCTGCACTTATTATTATTTTTTTTTTGGGTAATTATAAGTACGCAGTACAAACATATAGTACCTAAGTATTTATGACTCAAATCATCACTACACTAATTTAAAAATTATTAATTCTTTATTTGCATTTTATTTTGCCTCATATTTAACTAGTATAAATTGGTGCCATAGAAAATTATGTTTTTGAAGTATGTATGTATGTATTGATAACTTCTAATAATTATAGAATTGTTTATATTATTCGGCTCTGCTACGAGGAAGTAGCGAAGTAGTAGACAATGCGCAAACGTATCATTTACCCATTCCAACCACGACTCCAACGTTCAGTTCGATAGTTGAAAAGTATTCGAATAAAAAAAGTAACTACTATTTTCAGTAACTACTTTCAGTTACTAAAACTATTCATTACTTTTTTATTCGAATAAAAATAGTAACTACTATTTTCAGTAACTACTTTCAGTTACTAAAACTATTCATTACTTTTTTTATTCGAATACTTTTCAACTATCGAATAATTCGAATAGTAGTGAACTATCGAATAGTTCGATAGTTTTTATTCGATAGTGCCCATCACTAAAAATTAGGTATAAGCGTGCACTTTTAAGGCAGTTTATACTTATTTATCTTTAAAACATTTATTTATTCTTTGTCTAGAGGTTGGTTCAATTTCAACGATCACTTTTGGGATCTTTTAAGCCTAAACTATAAGAAATAGAGGAAAAGTTGCCCAATAGTACGGTAACTAGAAATACACAACATTCCTTTTGGTTTAAAAGATATTTTCTCGAAATATTTCAGCTTAATTCTGTACAGTTTTCAGCTCTATGCATCGATATCATAAGATTTTCCTTGCAACATTTCGTCTTTCCGAGACCATATTCGACTCTAAAGTTTAAAGTTTGGACCTGGAATTTATTGCCCCGTAGCATTGGTGTCGGCTTACTGAATAATTAATTATTATTAATTAAAAATTGCAAGCCCATGGCTAACATTTCAAAGTAGATGATGGTCCCACAGACGAAAGATTGCATGTAAAATCTGATGGTATCGGTGCATAAAAGTGAATAAACTAAAATGAGAATACAAACTGATATATTTTGAATTCATGAAAATCCAAAATTGTGGTTTTCGTAAACTATCATACAAATCAAAGGAATATGCTACATTTCTAGGTTCAATGGGTCACTTGTTACAATTTAAGAGATCCCAATGGTGAGCGTCGAATTTTAATCACCACCCTATAGTATATATTATACTTTTATCACTTCGATGACTATGTATATTACCGTTTTACAACTGACTAACTATTTGACCGACTGTCTCATCTCTATTTATATTATTATCACTAGAAGTTTTCGATCTTTTCCACAGATCTCTCTTTCCGTAACTTCTCTTGTATCTTTTGTATTACACGATCATGTGTTATTTATTTATACCTCTGAACTCTTCGACTCACGATGTACATTTTTACTAAAAAAAAATAATTTTTGTCATTCCATCAGTCTTCAAATTTTAATAGGATAAAATAAATACATAAACAATAAATTATATTCAATGTAAGAACGAAATATCATCACCAACAATCTGCCAGAGCGAAAAACATGTCCGTGCGAGTGAAAGTAAGACAGAAATATAGAAACCTGCGAGTTAGAAAGAGAGAGCGCTAATTGGGCATTTTTGGACTTCATTTGACATTTTTATTATTAATTTAATTTTATCACCAGTTTTTTTTCCAAATTGTACAAACCATTTTTTTAAAATATAACTATAAGAGTATAAAAAAAAGTCTACAGTATACGAGTCTGAAGTATTATATAATGAAATAGGCAAATCAACACACGTATAAATGTATTAAAATTGTCTGTACACGAATAGGTATGTAGACAATCTTTAACAGAAAAGTTTTGTTTATACCTGTTAGGACCTTCGAAATGTAAAGAATACAAAAATATTTCCAAAGTAATATTTCAGCAACATTAAGAAAAATCTATCGCATTATGTATAATTTCAAAGCTATGTCCAATGAAGTCCAAAGATGCCCAATTAGCGCTTTCTCTCTCTAACTCGCAGGTTTCTATATTTCTGTCTTACTTACACTGGCACGGACATTTTTTTCGCTCTGGCAGATTGTTGGTAATAAAATTTCGTTCTGGCATTCAATATAATTTATTGTTTATATATTTATTTTATCCAATTAAAATTTCAAGACTGATGAAATAACAAAAATGATTTGCTTTTATAAATATTTTTGGCGTTCTGTTAACAATTAGGAGAGATTTAAATGTTCTGGCAAAAATTCTATGAACAGAAAGTACTGTCAAAAGTAATTTCCTAAAATTTTATTACTGATACTTTAATTAAAATTTTACGGTAGTCTACCCCGGCCACAGAGGGCTGCTAGAAGTGGCTTATAATTTTCAGTAGGTATAGAGGATTGACTGTGGAAAAATTCGTGACTTTTGAAATGACCACCTAAAATTGGTCACTGGCTCTTCCTCTAATACCACAATTAACTTGACAGATTGGTAAAATATTATTGTTTTGTATAGGGGCTGTTCATAAAATACGTTCGCAGTAAGGGGGGTAGGGTATCGCTTGATATTTCAAGAGCGGAAGAGGGATCGCAAAGGCTATGATGAAGGGGGAGGAAGGGGTCATATTTGGCAAAATTTCAAAATTTAGCGTGTCGTATTTTATGAACGGCCCGATGATGTTGCCGTATTTGAGTATATTTTTCTTTCATCTGCTTTTTTAATTACTTTAGAAAATCCATAGGCCTTGAAATTGTATATTTGTGGTTTAATGTGACATATGTAGTTAAATTAGTGGTAAAGTAACTGATGTCAATGTATAATAACGACGTAACAAACACTTGCGGTTTCTTACATACTTAAGCTAGTCGTGACCTTCCAAAATGCACTTGCAAACTTCTCATAAAACCCATAAATACTGCACATTAATTGCACTATTATTCTATAGGTACGAATTGCTTTGATCACATTTGAACCGTGATGGAGATCTTCAAAGAGATATGTATTCTTGCACAAAGTTTTATATGTATGTACATTAAAATTGTAAAAATTCAATTTTCATAGTACCTACCAATTAATACTCACTGACTCATTGATTGACGAATCATCGGAACCTTTTGGTTACATCCGGTAGAGATTTAATATTGAATATAAAAATAAAAGGCTAAAGACCTTCCCTCTCATGAAAACGAATATAAGTTTTATTCACCTTAATTTATAGTGAATGCGTCAGGAACATCACTTCGAACAATTTTTTGTTGTTTATCTAATTACTAGGAAAGTGGAAATTACAAACTAAACCCGATTTCAATCCATACTTCTTTGTCCAAAGGCTATGCTATTTCCAGTTTACAATCAGAGAAACTAATTTCATTTTTCTATGGAAATGTGACACATCTGTTGAAATTTAGGTAATGGTTACTTCAAATTGGTCTAATTGGAAACTTAATTTTACTTATACAAAGTAATTTAACATTTTCATCCCGAAATCCTTTCAATCTAGAGATTAATGAAGGTAACGATATGTACTAGAATAAAAAGAGTCTAATAAAGTTAGACTAATATCTACTCACTTTTCCGGATTATTATTGAGTAGAAATTAAATCCTACCTACTATTCTTTAATCTATTAGTAAAAGGTATGAATATTCATTAAGTGGACGTGATTTAAGAAAGCGTTTCCAATTTATTGGTTAACGTTTAACCTTTGCTGGCTGGCGATCTAACCTTTGATTAGATTCACTACTATAGGTTCCTTCAAACCTCACCAGTCACCTAGTAGAGATGCCTCTTTAATGGTTTAAAGTTTATATGAAATTTTTGATGATTCCAAATTTTCAGAATATTTTAGCGAAACACTTCCTTAAATTTAGGTTGTTTCAACCTTTAAGTTGGAGGGGTGTATTACAATTTGTACATAGAAAAGTAGAGAGCGATTTATAAGCCGGAAGTATGCAAGAAAGTGAAGAAATAGCAAATAAACTCGACTATTACAATATTAACAGATTCTGTTATCAGTATATTTAAGGAGCACGAGTAATTAATCTGCGTTTTTGATTTGCGTTTTCTCAGTACCTTGGATATGCCCAAATTTGGATCACATACCATTACCAAACGATCTGCATCTTGACGTTTGACAATGATGATGATGATGATGGTGATGATGACGACACTATACATATTCTTTCTATTCAACCCAACCATTACCCACCCATTCCCTCAATTCCTAAAGTCGCCCTACCCTCCGACTTTGCATAAGAGTATACGTATTAGATCAAAGGGCCATGTAATATCCAAACGTTACCGTTTGTCTTACTAGAAATACTATAATGTAGTCGCATTGGATCATTGGATAGACAAGCCTATACTTGCTTCAGTTTAATTTTGCCGGCTTTGGATTATAAAATCAAAATTGAAAATCTTTTACTTTATTATTTTTTACTAGAACAATAAATCTACTAAATCGTATATCTACCATAAGAAAGAGAAATAAATCCCTATATTTTTCGGCTAGTCGCAGGTAACGAATGAATCTTAAAAAAATTACATAGGCGTTGACAAATTTAACCTACATATCTAACACGATTTTTAAAAAATCACTTTTTTTCAACGTGAATTTGAATAGCTGAATTACAATGTGCATAATGCTATAGTCTAAATTTAAAAGTAGAGTAAATAAAGATTTTTTATTTAAATATTTAGTTATGTGCTTATTTATTTATTAATATACATACTTACTTCACATGTATACAAAATTACAATGACTTATAATTTGATTAAGGTAATATAACCGTAAATAAATATAAAAAAAATAAATGTTTATTACTTATCACAGTGATTAATATCATAAAAGTAAGTACGTGATTCAATTAATTTAAAGTAAACCATTTATTGTCAAGACAAGAAAATTATAATGAAAGCATTTAGCTTAAACTACCCCAATAAAAACATGTATTTTTTTATTAACAACTCAATTTTTTAATTGAATTATAAACATTGGTTCGTTTTAATAAGAAATTGATTTGGCATTTACTTGTTGAAAGTTGTACATATTGAAGAATGTAATAAAAGACACAAAAACTTTTCACAAAGATATTTACTAAATTACATGACCATAGGTTTCCTATGATATAGCTTTTTCATGTGTTGGTATTGTACAGGCCAACAGAAATAGCTTGACCCTTGTAATCTGAACGCCCACTGGTGCACGATGGACACAGCTGATATTGGACTGGGGACAGTCCATTTAGTCTTCGTACTTCGATGAAGCAGATAGCGTTTTATGTAAACTCGCCCCGTATTATAAAAAAAAAACATTAAATCAGAATCTTTCAACGAATTAATCATGATTTTCACCTAATTTTAAATTTTATTTAGTTTATAAAAGATCGTGCAACTTTTAGCAAATACTTTTCATAATTGTAATAGCTGAACTGAATACCTCGAAATATTTATTTATTTATTTATTATCTACAGATTTATGTGCGTTTACAACTGTAATTATTTAATTACTTACTAAAATCAGTATTCTGAGAAAGAAGTGATTGTAGAAACAACAACACTGGGTGCTAAATTAACCCCATTCAAATAATAGTACATATTTAAAATACAAAATGGGAATTATGCTTCGTTTAAAGTGCATTACCACTTCGTGTAAATATTACTAATACCATTAAGACACCCTGGGGTGAGTTTACTTGTACAATACAGCCCCGATTTGAAACACGGTACAAACACCGAGCGGTAAAATGCATCTTTTTCCTTCCGAATGCGCTTTCTTTCTATCTTTTGCGACGTTCGCTTGAAGTCTGAGGGGCCACCTTATTTCTGTTGACCTGTACAAACTTAATTTACAGAGTTGTTGCTTATATTTAATTTTATTATTAAGGGAGGGGGTTGAGGGGGTTGATATTTAAACAAATTCAAGAGAGGTAAACTGCTTAAATCTAATTGTTCATTGAATATTGTTAGGATAAACTAAATTGATGACCATTTTATATAAATTTTTATTTATTAACTTGTTTATTAAATCTACTTTGTAACCGTTTTTAAATGCCATTTCTTTGTCATAATTATTTTCAGATAACGGGATTTTGGTTAATCTGTTTATCATCCTACGTTCAGAGAAAAACCAAAATATTATCACTCCTTATCATTTAATAGGTAATCTAACAAGAATATCATTCAAATTAAAGAAGGAATATATTATGAATGTAGCGTTTAGAACAAATAACAAATTAGGAAAAACTATTAAGAACAATAACGATAAATGTGAAAGAAGAAACAGGTAGCTCGTTTAATACGAGAATTTCTAAACATCTAAAAAGTTAAAACAATATAAAAAAACAAAAGTCCAATTATGAAAACCATCTATTAACAGAAAATCATTTATTTAGTATAGAATTTGGAATTCTATATATTTTAGGAAGAAGTGGAAAACTAAATATAATAGGATCATCAGAAATTAATAAAATAAAAATAATCCGAATTTGTCATTAAATGATCAATTAGATTTAAGCAGTTCACCTCTTTAAAATTTGTTCAAATATCAACTCCCTCCCTTAACAATAAAATTAGATATAAGCAACAATTCTGTAAATTACGTTTGTACAATACATATCAACACTTGAAAAAATTATATCATAGCGAAACTATAGTTGTATAATTTAGTAAACATATTTGTGAAAAGTTTTTGTGCCTTTTATTACATTCTTGGTTAGTTCTGATTACTTTCCTAAAAATTATATTAAATATGTAAGTAAAATTTGTCTACGCCACTGTAATTTGAAAAAACTCAGGAAGCAAACGGTAATTTAATAATAAATGACGGACAAATAATAATTTAAATAAAATTTTACATTCAATTTATGTCATAACTAAACGTGATAATTTACCTATCAGTAGTTTTTATATCTTTCATGATTTATCACGTTTATTTTGTTGTCTAAATAAAAACAAAACGCAGTTATAATAAAATACAAAATAACGATTAAAATATTGTTACGTCGAAAGACACTTTTTGATTCTTTGCAACCTTTAGTTTATTAGGTTATTACTACAAAGACAAATACAAACAAATTGAAAACGTAGTTATAGTAAAATTGTCAGTGATGAGTCACTTTATGGTGTTAACATGCTTTGTTTGTTTATCAATTAAAACAAAATTTAGCATTCACAGTACGTAATTAGTGCACCTACAATAAAAATTTTACTACAACTTTAACTACTACCTACTACATACCACGTATAATATTTGTAACGTAAATCGATCATTGGATTATAATATCAATTTCATCGTTATACTCTTTACATTTTTACATATTATAAAACGTGAATACCGATTAGTAGATTACTTACTAGTTCCGTCATTACAACCCAATTAAAATACCACAAAAATGGGTAAAGTTTAGAAAAATTCCGATTACACATTTGAACTTCAACTGCATAGGTACGATATGTTAGCAATGGTTTCTTCGAAAGGCAACTCATTTAGAAATGCCTTTTTCTGTGACCGATTAAATACCTATAGGTTGAGTATTTAACGGTATGTAGTCGACTCATAACAAAGATATACCTTACATGTTGCGATATTTCCAGAGCAGTATACCTGTGAAACTATTTGTTTACTATGTGTGCCTCACACACAGGTGCTTTAAAATGAATCAAAACAGAAAGAAAATCCTTATGAAGTTATATCCAAAATTGTACTTGTTGTAACAAAGCGGTTTTATATTGCCATAAAACAGCCATTCCCGTGAGCTCATGAGACTCATTCAAAATAATTTGTAAATAGGCACCTACTTTATAACTTGAGAAAGTCTCACAATCAGAAATTTTTACAGGGAACCAACAGCAATTAAAACGTAAATATACATCTCGCTAATATCTCCCTTATTATATATTTTTTGTTGTTTTAAAAAAGCATACCTAAATGATTAACAGCATCTTGTTATAGCGGGGGAATCAATGTTAGACAAATCATTATGAGGTAGTGTTTTTAGCCTCATTTCTTGATTTTTTAATTTTTAAATATCTGATTTTCAATTTTAATAATTACTATACATTATAAACATAGATATGTATTACACCTAGTGCCTTTTTAAAATTCTTTAAATCCATACTTATTCACATTCAACGTTCACGATTGGGACCTTCTTTACTATAACCATAATGGTTAAATGGGGGCCAAAGTTGCCCAATGTACCTATTGCCCAATAGTACGGTACCTACAAATGTAAAAAATTACTTTTATTTTGTGAGATACGAAGAAAACCAAAATATTAGAATTTTCTTTCACTCGAAATATTTCAGGCTACATTTTTATTTGAGGTTTTTCAGTTCCATCTATGCTGACTTTTTTTATGCAATATTGCGTCTTTGTGGGACCATCATAAGTATGGATGAAAAGATTTAGGCTTTCACGGCCGGCGTTATTAGAAGAAATTGTGAAATCCGGGCTTGATGGCCACCACGGCCATCCTCAGAGAACGTAGCGTGGGCGTAATGTCCATCGCTACGGTTGTGCTGAGACTGAGGATGCCAACTGCACTTGTAGGCGAAACGTCGGATAGGAAACTTCTTCGGTGTTCTCACCGAAGGAGAAACAATCCTAGACGACGGCCATCAAGTCCGGATTTCACAATTTCTTTTACGTAAGAACTTGAAATTTATTACTACTTTACAGTGAAAATTACTCAGATCCTACACAGCATTGGGGTCGGCTTAGTAAATATTTAAAAAAAAATAAAAAACCCAAGTTCGTAGTTAACACTTTAAAATTGATGAGGTGAAATGTTGCTTGGAAAAACTGAGTGTATGGACCTAAAAAACTACAAGAATGTAAACTAAAATATTGTGAGTTATAGAAAATGCAAGATTTTGATTTTCTTCTAATATCCTACAAACCAAAGGGCTCTTCATCAGATGTCTCTTACCTTTTACTCTTTTAGAGTGATAACAATGGTGCGCGTCGAAATTTTTATTGATTATATTATTTTAAATTGTGCTTTTTATCATTATCATGTTCTTTTAAGATACCTTAAATAAATATAAATATTTTTAATGTTAGTATACACACACACCAAATACTTTTAGAATTTTTAGAAGATAGTTGCATCATAATCTTATATTAATAACAAAAGCGATTTTCACATGGTTAATTTTGTTACATGAATAGATTGTGCGGTCTTCTAAAGGTCTCATGTTATAGATGTGCTTTTTCGGGGTTTCATCATATTTTGGTGCTCTACATTTTGCTTTTTTTGGAGTTTTAATTTAAAAAACTTCGTGTCAGTCTAAAAGTACCGACACTGACAGAATAATCCTCCACTTAAAAGAAAATTTGTTTTGAAAAGAAGTGGGGCGTAGCCCACACGTTTAAATTTAATTTATTATCTAAGATAAAACACCAAAGCACAAATTTTGTTTGTATTATAATTTGGAATATATCCCTGGAAGTAAATGTGATTTTTATCTATATATTGTAACTAATTCTCTAGTAATTTACTATTTATTTAAACAATCTTCTTGATAATAGTTTGTTTAATACTATGCTCTTAATAATTATTATTTTTATAATACCACTACTAATTACACGTCCAATTTATATAACTGTTGTTACTGGCCACTTTAAATCACTTGGTACCGCAGTTTTTTTTTTGTTCATTCATTTATTCACTACTAGGGGCACGCTTATCTCTTATACTTACACCCATAAAAACGTTACAATCATTTCCCCGATTTATTCCAAAGTCCTCTCGCTCATCTTTTGTGCATGTGTCACCAACGCAAAACATTTATTAAGCACTACACGGCACGTCGAAGGTGCCGTATCTTTCGATGTTATTGTTTACCAAATTGAAAACATTCACACCGAATTTCTCGCATAAACACATTCTTTTGCTACAATGTTTATTATAATACCTGATAAAAAACGTCCTTCTGATACTTTCATAAAATATGTAAGAGTCGGGCCTTGTGGAGGCAATTATTGGTTAACGTTTATTACTTTCTATTTCCTCTTAAAAGGGCCTTACAATAGAGTACTTGTGCTCCTTAATGCTTCATTAGGAACAAATATTCACCCGTACCTTCCGATATCCGCGTCAATTGTCTCGCCTGTGTGCAACGGTCCTTAAAGTTTATTTATCATACAAATAGTTTACTAGAGATTGCGCGGTACGTTCTTTTCTTTACCGGATGCTCTTAGAGTTTGTGTAATGGTCTTTATTTACCACTTGAAACTGCTCACTTTGGAAGTTATATTTACTAGATAATGCCAGATGTCCCGGTTGTTTTACGACTATTAATAATTTGATTGCCTCGTAAAAATGAACAGTAGAGGCAATTAAAATGGGGTTTATGGTCTTAATTTTTAAACAAAGCACATAAACAATTTGGTATGAGTGGCGTAATATCTGACATTTCAAAAATTATTCTGATTAAAGAGTGGTGATACCAATAAGTTTAAACTACTTCTTACTTCTTATATATACCAATTAATAAAGAAAACGCAATAAATCGGTTCCATTATTTTAATGACTTCATGTCCAGGAGGTCAATGTTGTGAAAATATTTTATTCATTATAGATTTTTATCAACTAAATTTTTTATATCGAAAATTATTAAAACAGGGTTAAGTGGAAAACAACAAAGTTACGTACATTCTTAGTAACACATGAAATTAAAAAAAATATATTGTCATATCGATTAAGGAAGATTTACTAAAAATAAAGTGCTCAAAACTAAATATTTTGATAGAAAATAAATAATTGGCAAATATTTAGCCCCATAGATGACTTTTAATTCAGTTGCTTAATTGGTGATCGATTTCAGAAAGAATAATAGGCGATAATTGCGAACTCTTATTTCTTAATCTAAATCTAAATATCTAAATACATATATAAAATGCTAATGTTCGTACGTAAAAACAGGGTTTTCTCTATCTCTACCTACTCCAATGAACTTCCTGTTGGGGTGGTAAATACCCCTTGGTCTCCAGGTGGGAGTAAGGGAGTTTGGTCGCGGTGGGTGGAAGTGGGTGGTTGTAAGTGGCAGAAAGGTGAAAAGAAATATTTCTGTCCTTTTTTAAGTCATAAGGACTTCCGGAAATCAAAATTTCTGAAATGATCTAAAAAATTCTAAAGTGAGCGAAAACTGTTATTATCGACTTAGAATATTCAAGAAACTTCTAAAAATTTCTTGAATGATCTAGAAAGTTTCAAAAAATGTACATCTACGTTTCAAAGTGATGTACATCTAGAGTGTTCTGGTACTAGGAATTTCGATGTTCGATGATATATAAATCAATATTCAGTGACTTTTTGTCAGTTAAATTGTGTTTGCAGTCGAGTGAAGATCAATTGGAAACAAGAGCGAACAGTGACCAAAAAAATGTTTAATGGCCGAATAAGTCTCAATATCTACATTATCTATGATATAAATCTATAATATCTACGTTAAAAAATAGATCCTTACATATTTTTTATACCATTAAACATGTGATGTATTTTAACCTGAGCAACGCCGGGTTTCACTGCTAGTTTTTTATAAGTAGAACAATTTAAAATTTTGCTCATAAAACTACAGTTTTCAAAATTTTGAAGACTTATGGAGACTGTGTACCTCCTTGGGTCTTCGAGATATTATCTTATTTAAAATGCATTCAAAACGTTGACTTATCTTCCTTCTTTTGAGGTAGGTACTGAGATCTGTGATACTACAAAAAAAAACATGATTTCTAAAAACTACTAACAATAATAAATTATCTTCTGACTCTCCCATCTGATTATCGTTTAAATCTCGAACGAGAGGTGAAAAACCTTTATCGGCCAAGTATATATAAAACAATATAATTGTTATTGTCTATTTAGAGGTAGGTTACATATGTATGGTATGTATGTGTGTGCAAATAAATGACCTCATTCGTGACACAATACTTAAAATAAGATTAGCATGACCGGGCCGAACCCAGATTAGCATGTTAAAAGTTTATTGTTAACAAAGAAGAATTAGCGTAACAGTCTAACAAATTAACATTCACCCACTTCGTTAAGTCGATTCACTTCAGTGAAAACCTTAGAATTACATACTTATTTTGATTGACATGTTGCATTCTACTGACACCCAACGAAACTATATATCCATCAAGAATTTTATTGCAGGAGAAAATTCAAATTAGAGTAGCGCTTACAAAACCCTGATGAGGGGTTGTTGTAACCATATTATGCGCAAGGGTGCGAAACTCAGCATGCGGCCACCTTACCAAAAATTTAAAAAAATAAAATCTAAATTTTGTGTTGAATTCTATTTATTTAGATATTTATTCCACAATAAAATTAGGGACATCAAATTAAATTTTGAGTTGACAATGGCATCAATTATTTTAAAATTTACTTTCGATTCAATACTTATTATGGCCAAATTTGACAATCTATCGTGGGGTGATAGTTGATCGTGAGTAGTTTTTTATTAATTTAAATTCCGAAAAGGACCTTTCGCCTTCTGGTACTGTCACAGGAAGTATTAAATATCTACGTAAAGATGAAACATTAGGAAACACGGATATTAAATTACTGAAATAAAAATAATATTTATAGTAAGTATGTATGTATGTTTATCGAATGGAGTTTATAAAAAATATTGGTAGCAATTTGAACTCATTAAACATATCTCTTACGTCAATATCCGATCAATTTTTATGTGTTAACTCATCTTCTAAATTGAGTGTAGGTACATCGTATGTCGATCGGCTTGTGCCCCCTAAATGCCACGCACCCCTCGCATATCCCGGACAAAGACGGCACTGATTACTACACATTTTAATTTCCTGATCAGGATCTAAACAAAAAATTTAATCTTTATCCGTTTATGATTTAAATTGAATCGGGTTCCGTATTAGAAAACATGATCGGAATCTGATCATCTCATCAAGAAAACCTGATCTGATTCATATTTAAATCTAAATATGTTTCCAATGTAGTCGTGTCAATAAAGCTTAAAAATCGTCAAAACTTCTTAATTCTTAGCAATAACTCAAAGACATCCCAACTTGCCGAAATATATAAAAATAATATTTATAGAAAAGAAAATTTAAAAAAATGTAGGTAACCGAAAAAATAATGATAAGACGAACTATATACTTAACCGAGTGAGAATTAAAAAACTTTATTGAAAATATTAGTAGTGGTTAAATTGTTTCTTCACGAAGTTTTGTCTTTTTCAAGATTCTACTCTTAAAGCAGTAACAATACTTTTGTTACTCTTGGTAATGGCCGTTGCTAACAGCATAGTACAACTATAGCACGTCAAAAATTATATTTTATCTTAAAAATGAAACGAATTTGCTGAATTTGAAATAACTTTAAACACTCTATGATATTCTACAATTTAAGTTATATTGAAATTGAAAATATTGAAGCATTTGGTGATTTTCTTTGAATCAAGAATTGATAAAAATATAAGTAATAGTTCAGAACAAATAATTTTGTCAATGTGATTATTATTGTTCTATAAAGATAAATAATTAGTAGCCTCCAAGTATACGATAATAATGTCTTATTAAATTTTCAACAAAAAACGTTGTTCAATTTTAAATGTTCCCGCTTTATTTTGTTATATATCTATGTACCCATTTTTCGATATTTCTATTGGAAGGGGAAGGTATTAAGTTATATTATCTATGTACAATTCAGTCAGCTTTATGTTACTGTAAGAGAGCCTTGTAAATTTAGTTGTTCTTTTATAAAATAACTAAAGCTAAACTATTGACTCAGCCTAAATAAAATATCATCGAAATACAGTCCACTAAATCATCAACAAATATTATAAAATTAGCTTCTCGAGTTATTATTATTTAAAGTAAAAAAGTTTTCCTGAGTTTCATTATTTGATAAAACCAACTCAATTTTTAATCCCTTTAAAAATTTTTTTATTATTTCCGCAACTTGAAGTTGCAATTTTTAATCACTTTAAA
Source organism: Agrilus mali (assembly GCA_029378335.1). Classification (NCBI taxonomy): domain Eukaryota; kingdom Metazoa; phylum Arthropoda; class Insecta; order Coleoptera; family Buprestidae; genus Agrilus; species Agrilus mali. The sequence continues at coordinate 14,648,294 of CM055655.1, read as the reverse complement.
TTAAACAAAATGATCAAAATCACAGTCATTTCTGAAAATTAAGAAGTTAAAACCTACCTTCTTTAAGTCGACTACTAGAGTATGTACAATGTATCTGAATAGAAAATTCTGCTACTTTAAAACTAAATTAGCTAGATGTGTTTTTTTTAACATAATACAATAAGCAGAGGGGTTAGTTATTTAAAAAAAAATACAAAGAGTATTTATAGACATTTTCGCTTTTAATTATCTTCATAAAACCTATAATGACTGCTGCTTTCTTAAAATTACACAACTGTATGTATGCCAGTTTAATAATTAAATACTAGACAAAATTAGAGCATCACATCATCTACCTATTTAATAGATTTATTGTAACTGTCGTTAAATAGCTATAACGGCAATACAAAACGTAGAAACCAAGCAGATACTTAATGAAAGTCAACTTTTTAACTTTATTATATATAACTTTATACTTATATGTGCACAATTTTTGTTACTTGTATGAATATTTTCTTTAGTGCATCTCAATTTCTTTTTATTTAAATGAATATTAATAATACTTTTTGCGTTTTTACATATACGAATTTAAATATAGACTGTCTCGACATATTAGATACTTAGATATATTAAGACAATATATTTACACATTACCTACATTTGCGCAACAATATAATATGTACGAACTGTGAAGGACATAAAATATAATTGACAAGCTATTATTTCAAAAAACACGAAAAAAGGTTCAAGACATGCTTTATATGTACGATAAAAATTTCCCTAACTCCGATAATATTTTCTGTTCGATTAACTACATTAAAAATTCGAGTTACAAAATCAAAAACTATTTAAATAAATTCAACATAATTACTACAGAAACCAATAAATTTAATATAGGCACCGTGTTAATTAACAACAAGATTAAATAAACGGATAACAACCAAAAAAGTGGAATATACCAATTGAACTGTCTTTAGAAACTCGTTTCAAAGAACATCCAGCCAGCATAAAAACAAAAAAGATACTACGGGTATTACAGAACACTGTTTACAAAACAATCAGAATATTAACATTAAAAATCTCAGATTAGAAGCACCAATTTGTATGTTTATTAATTAGGAACGTTCATAATTTCATACTGACAAATGTAGCCAACCCATAATACATAAGAAACTCTAAGGCTTGCTGTGGGTTGTCGAGATTTCGCTAGTGTATTGAAAAAAACAGAATCCTTTAGAATCTACATTCTGGAACTTAATTGAATAAGTTTAACCCCTGATGTCTGATTGAGCGACAAAACATTACTCAAAAAATGGATGAATATACTAATTCAACATCACTTTTTAATTTAATTCTTAGCATAATTATATACAATGTTTTAGGGCATACATCTTCAGGTTATTTCGTTTTGCTGCTTTGTTAAGTATTCAATAAGCCCCTTTTCTTTTGCATTCCTTTATAATAATGTTATTTAAAAGTTTTAATATATGAGTGCACAATGTAGTTACTATCGAATGTAACCTCTAATTATTCTATATTGAACAAAAAGGTTGTAATTATAAAAATCTCCAATACGATTATTAAATATTAATATCTACTGTCTAATCGGCAAATTAAAAAAGTTCCATGCTCTTATCTAATGTGGTATAAAAAAGGTTATTGAGCCGTATCAATTGTGTATGCACCATTGACGCCAGTAGATTTAAAAATAGTGCTTTGTATTAATTTTAACAGTTAAAAATAATTTACTACAAACTAAACGTGACAAGAAAACGTAATAATCCAATAAATCTGTCTGAGTGATAAAGAAGGAGCACGGGTTACTATCCTCCCTTCCAATTATTATTAGTATCACTTTTTTATGAGCATAATTGTACGAATGCCAACATAAAGTAAGATAAAAATAGGCACTTAAGTGATAAATTGTGTAAGTCAAAAATAAATTTAAAACAATTTAAATAACAATTTACATAAACTAAAACTGTCTCATATCCGTCATAAATCTAATTTAATTTCACACTATTCATAAGCATATTATTCATGTACATTTCAAGGGCGTATAGTACGCAGGATTTTGATATAAGGGGAGGGATAAAATTTACTAATGTACAGGGTGGACACATTTCGATGTTTGTATAGAACAACTCAGTAACTGTAAGAAATACGAAAATCTTCTCGACCTCTTTTTTAAACAAATTCATCGACGTTTCTAAAAAACTTTTCCTCTCTTCAAAGATATATAATAAGTGAAAAATATATGAGAAGATGCTATTTATCTTTTTATTTCTTATTGTTACCGAGTTGTCTAATACAAACGTTGAAATATGCCCACCCTATAAACATGTAGGCACTTAATTAAATTTCAGATTTCTATGAGAAAATCCAGAGGTTAATAGGGTACTTAACTATAAAGTTTTTATCAAATTTAAATCAGACCGACGTTTCGCTACCTGATAGAGGATGTTTTCATGGCTGAAACGTATTCACAATGAAGACAATAAGTTACCTACCCCTTATAATAACGAATCTTAAAATAATATGAATCATAGCAGAATCAATGGATTACCTTAATAAAAATATTAGTTGAAGTAGATACCTTCAGTAATTTTTAAAACAGATTACATTTTTTTTTATTGAACGATTAAACTATTCAAAAGGTATTAATGGTTTGTATGTACCGATTTGAAACGAATTTAGTCGAAAGCTTAACCTAACCTAATCTAATCAAAACTGCAATTTTAGAAAGGATGCATATACCCTGCTGCAACCTTTGTTTCAATTATTAGAAATACTCGGACTAAAACCACACGATAACGTTTTATAATACGTTAGATAATGAACGATATGTTTTATTTATATGTATATAATTTGAAAATAGATAATATACATATTCGTTTCCTTCCGCTTCATAAAACTGGTTCCAGAATATCGACCTTAGCAAGGCACTACCTACATAAATAATAACTAATGATAAGTAAATATAATACTTTCCAAATCGTTATTTAACTCATAAATACCAATTTTCGTATGAGGCGCTAACATTAAAGATAACAGAAACTAATCACTTTTGAAAGTAAAGTTTATTCACTTTACTTAAACTTTCTTATTTACAATCAGTTTGTTTTGAATTACGTTCAAAGAAACAGTGCATCATGAACGGAACCGTTGTCGAAAATGAGTGCGAAAAGTTTTTAAAAATAAATAAGTACGGTGTTTCTTTAACAATTGGCAATGTAAGTACTTGCTCTAATTATATAGATACTTATCTAAAACTTACCACTTCATTTAAAAACATGACTAGTTAATATCAAAATAATAAATAATATAAATTTTGTATTTTCCTAAAAGTGATAAAACTTGTTATGGAATTCTTTTGAGCCGCAACTATTTAACACAGATATATACATATATATGTATGTAATTAAATTCAAAATTAAGAAAGAAAAATTATTATCACCTAATTTTCAGCTTTAAATGGTTTAACAGTAGCTTTTTAAATCCTGGTATGAAGTAGATTTTTACTGTATTATCTGATTCAATAGTTTCGGTCATTCATTAGCCCAGACGGTGAAGTAATGTCCACTATCATTTAATAAACACATGAGATAAAATAAAAAGATCAGTAATAATACGGTAAATGAGTAAGTTCAAACCACAGTGACTAATTTTGCGGCAAAGAGTTATAAATAATTAACTTTTTACAATTTACCCAGATCAGGAAAGATAAATATTGGATTGAGTTGACTATTACTTTGTGATAATTTATTATAATGAAATTATAAATAAAAACACTAGCTTTGTTTTTATCACTTTATTTTGTAAATTGCTACTATAGTTTCGGCCATTATCAAGCGGTACAACAGTTTGAATAAATTTAGGTATATTGTAGTCTGTATTTATGCCTTATAATGCAATTCGCAATTACCCCTTATAAATATCTAAACGTGTTGTTAAACGAGCAGGTAGATACGTACCATTTCATACTTTTCAACACGTTTAGATAATTATAAGGGGTAATTCCAAATTGTATTATAAGGCATCAATACAGACTACAATATACCTAAATATATTCAAACTTTTGTACCGCTTGATAATGGCCGAAACTATAGTAGCAATTTACAAAATAAAGTGATAAAAAACAAAGTTAGTGTTTTTACAGGAAAGTTAAGTTTATGTTTCCGTCTTTGTAGTTTGCATCATAAGTTACAATACAAAATAAGAACAATGCAAAATGTAGATATTTTATAATCAAAGTACACCAAATCTAAACTTGCTAATACACAAATTAAGCTAGTGATTTGCTAAATTTGTATATAATTTGAACAACAATTTACTTATAAAAAAATGTTACTTATGCAAATAAATTGCAAGAGATAATAAAAATAAACTAATCGTATGTATATATCCAATAAACCGTAAGATAGAATATCATTATTTATACAAAGCAGAAGTAAATATGTGATTTAGTTATCGCAAAATTTTTAGCCTTTCTGAAAAACGACAAAGGTACACACGCAATTTACAGAAACATACAGGGGGCAATTTTTAAATTAAATAACTTTTTACAAACAACGAAATGTTCACATTATTTATGTAATTTTTACCATTAAAATTATTTTTTTATTACACATAGATATAGATCTACCTATTATATTACTACAGTCGATTTTTTCTAACCGTTAAAAATTAAATCACATTGGTATCATTAAATCTCTTTGATATCAGTCCCTCGCCAGTCTCTCTCACATTTCGGAGTTTCCTTCAAATATATGTCATTTTCATTAATGCAAAGACTCAATTTCTTTAAAAGTACGAAAATTTAGACTTTTAATTTCTAGTTTCACAATCTTTTGGCTTTCGCTTAAATTTTTTCAATTATCTTTAGTTTAAAGTAATAATGTTTATCATAGATATAAGTTGCATTTCTTAACTAAATAACGATCAGATTGTAATTCTTCATTTTAGGATATGTTTTATTACTTTAACAATTAATTGTAACCTTATTCTGTAGTATGTATAATATTCCTTGACATGTGAAAGTACAACATAATATAATAAAACTTGTCTGATTTTGATTGTCTCCAAAAATATGTTACTGAAACAAATTATAAGTACAAATAGAATTTAAAAAATAATGCTCTCAGCTTGTGTATATAATACTCTCCTCAAATAAAGTTCGTTTATGACTACGATCTGTGGTCCAAATTTCATAGATAATAACTCTATCTGTCCATTTGTAAGAGGCATCTTGTTACTAAAACGCAATTTATAAAGGAAATTATTTATGTAGGAACGTAAACTAAAGGGTTCGTAAGGATCCTATGGGCACAGAGCGTTACCAACCAACCACTAGGCAAATCTGTTGAAGTAAGTTCCATATCGAATTTATGAACTTACCGAGCGGCTTGGTCTAGTGGTCTAGATCATTGCTTAGCATTCGGGAGGTCACCGGTTCGATTCCGGGGCCGGCTACTCTGGTCCAAGTTTTTCTGTGGTTTCCTTGGACCATTTAGGCAAATGCTGGGGTAGTAATATTCCACAGATAATCTTTCACTTCTCTTCTGTCTTCATTTCGTCCGTCTCATCTTTCTCCCCTACACCACCACCCACCCATTCCCACGATTCCTCAAGGAGGCTGAAGAGGGCCTTCCGCCCTACCCCCCCGACTTTGCACAAGAGTGTAGGCCGGGGGGGGACAGCCCGCCCACCAATATTGGTGGGAATGAAATACCCAAAAGTTTTTTTTTTTTTTATGAACTCGTACCTACTTAGATACACTATTATTTTGTATTGAAAACCCCTCGTATAAAAGGTAGAAGAGGTTTTTCACCTTCTGACCAGGTTTTCAACCTTTTGACTTTGTTCTCGCTAGTAACAATCCATGAAAAAAAAGATTGATTGCTATGTAGGGATGTATCGACTTTGTGCTTCAAAAAACGCAACGTCACGGAAGGCAAAAAGTTATACCCAAAAGTTGACCGTTCTACCTCAATTATACGCTGATCGTGTTGGAGTTTGTATGTGAGTTGATTAGAAATGACGAACTCGCAAAATAGTGTTTACGAGCCACTCAATGTAAGTTTAACAATTCATTTTAAGTTACATAATAGATAAGTTTGATTTTAGAAAATATATGAGACTTTTAGGCAGTTAAGTTACTTGAGACATAGTGACAAGAGTGTAATTGAAAAATTCAATTTTTAAATTAACAAGTCTGAAAACGTTTTGGTTTTTGTAAATATAAAATAAATTGTTGTTAAACAGCGAAAAACTATAATAAGTTGTGAATGTAACAGGTAGGTACTCCTTTTAGTACAACAGTCACTCACTGTTAAAATATTATTTTTATCTTTTGAGCGCATACAAAAATATATCCACATATCATGAGAAAAGGTTTTGTATTTTACTGAAAAATTAATGGTTGTTATTTAAATTTATTGAAGCTTCATCCCGCTGAGAAAATCAATAATCACTTATCTACTACTATTTCTGAACGTTTAAATATATCTTGATTGAACAATAAATTTCGTCACAAGTTATAATTAATATATTACTTTTGACATCATTATTAGTTTCAAAATTTAATTAAAAATTTTGTGTTGGCGCGTGAACAGAAAAAAGGTGATGAACGAGCTACATTAAAAAGTTTGTGGTTTGATTGGTTGATACTTGTGCAATTGCCCTGTGTTTTTGGCAGAGGGATGTAGAAATTCTTCCGTCAATGTTCTGAGTGAATTAAAGGTAGTTCGTTTCTTTTTTATGTGAACTTTTAGTATCTTAAAGGCTTTTATAAAAAAAAACATGTTATAGTTTTAAAACAATTTAAAAGAAATGTTGTATATAGTAGTTCACTTATGGAAACAGCAGAAAGGGAAGAAAGACGAAATAATACAATTATAGGGGGAGCAAGAAGCAACTTCAGGTACAAAAGAAGAAAAGAAGGAGGAGGAAGAGCAAAGTACACATCGTTTCACCGAAGAAACAGAAGCAGCCCCACAATAAGCGGTAAAAGCCGGCATACTACGTATTAGAAGCAGAAGCGACGGTTGAAACGAAAGAAAAGATACACTAAAAAAAATTGTTGACTACCAGCAAATTAGAAGAGGAATAGAAAAAAGGAAAGGCGAATAATCAAGAACAAGAAAGGGCAAATTTAAAAGGAAGATATACTCAAAGAAGAACCAAATGTCATTTTTAGGAACAGTGAAAGAAGAAAACGCGCAAAGATGGAAGGAAAGCAAAGAAACTCAAGGAAAAAAATTAAAGAAGAAAGGGGATGGAAGAACTTGCGACAAAAATTGCAAGAAATACAGGAATAAAATAAAAACATAAAGAAAAATTTAAAGAGAAAGAGACAAGTGAGAACTTTTATGAAATGTACAAAACTTTTATGAACGAAAAGGACGAGCTTAAAATGGAAGGCAAGGAGAGAGTAATGGCAGAACTGAAAGAAAGCAGAAATGACATACACCAAATGGGATTAACGAAGGGACACGCTAAAAGTATAAAGATGACGGAGAAGGGCCCGCAGAAAAAAAAATAAATTAGAGAAACAATGATATTTGCCATGAGATTAGGAAAGGATGACAGTAAAGTAGAAGTGCAAGAATTCAAAGGGTAAAAAGTGAAAATGAAAGCTGCTATAACATAATTATGGAAAATAAACGAAAAAGTACGTGTAGCGAGAACAAAGAGACTGGAGGACAAAATAGAAACTATTAAAAACAGTAAAAATTTAAAAGGTAGGAAAGGACGATATGACAGTTGTACTAGAAAGAAAAGTTAAATAGATCAAATTTTAAGAAGGTAGACAAAATGAGGGAAGATGTTACAAAAAGCAAAAATAAGAGGTAATTAACTATGACGGGAAATTGGAAACACTAGAAAAGGGTGATATAAGAAAGGATATACCTAGGAAAAGGGTCTAAAGAATAGTTCGGAAAAGTAGATATGACGATGAAAGGGAAGGAAAACTAAACGAGTTAAAAATAGACCAAGAACAATTGGAAGAGTGGAGAGAGATGGTAATTAATGTAGGGAAAATCGTAAGAACAAGATGTCAAGAGATAGTTAGAGGCGAGAATTTAAGAAAAATAATGAACTCAAGATACGCAACAGAGATCTTAATATTAATGTGGGATTCGTGACAAGGGAACTTATTACCAAAATATGTCATAGGAGGTAAAAAAGGAATGGAAGTAATTGCGAGGTTTAGAGTAGGGAATAAATGCAGGGGAAGCGGACTGATGGTGCAGTATCTGGGAGAATGAACCTCTGATGCATGTTTTGGAAAGTTGTACCGAGAGCAAAGGAATGGAAAAATGTAAGAAAATGATCAACGTTCAACGTTAATGTTAATAAGCTGAACTTGCTTTTTCCCTTTTGTTACTTATAACTAGTTCTATGTAAATGTATATGAAGTTTTTATTTATAGAAGAAATTCAGTATTGTTCAGAAAGTGGTATGGGATGCGAGAAAGGGATGTCTTTTTTGTTCTTTTTTTTATTTATTTTCTCTATACAATTAATATTTTCATATAGATAAGAGAAGATATTTATGTTCTAAATATATTTTTTTTGGTATCAATGAAAAAATAACATTATGTTTATTAAAGCGATATATAATAGTAAATATATTTAATTAAACAACAAAACCATATAAAATTCTCATTTCTAATTGATGTTTTCGTCGGCTGAGTGCTAAAGAAGTATAAAATCACAGTTTCGTTAATTGTCAGTTTTTTAGAAAAAGGATCGAATTATTCCTAAAACTATATAAAAATATCGATGGCTGGGTCGCTTAGCACATATGTGGATATATCACTGTTTTTATAGTTTCGCAATAAACTTTATTCTGTATTTATAAATGTATTTTTTTTACATCAAGTTTGATTTTCTATAAATTATTTAGAATACTCTACAACAAATTCATTTGTACATATTGTTTTTATTGAATGACGTCTATGGATTTTTGTTTTAATTCTGAAAATTTTATCACTCGAAACAAAAATTATATTTAGCAACAACATAAACAAAAAAAAATTGAGCAACTTCCGAATTTAGTAAATATATTTATTTATAAAATACAGGAATATCTATTACTACATCATCATTGATTTTTTTGCAAGTAATATATACAATGATAAGTGAACGAGTATGTGTCTCGAATGCGCTGAATCATAATTGACTTAATGATAATACAAAATTTTAATAAAAATAGAAACTACATTAAATGAATTTCATGTTTAGGTAATGAAATTGAAATTTAAATATTTGCTAGTACGTAGATAGATGTGATTGTTATGGGGATTTTTTATTTACTTACGTAACAAATTAAAATAAACTTGCTGGTTTCCCTGAAGTCAATATTTTCCATTTAGTATTTAGTGTATATAATAAATAAGATAATGAATTTCGCTATTTGCTTGCATAACATTTCTACCCCAATATATTACAGACAGGGCCGCTGATAGGAAGATTACCTAAAAGGAAAATGCGGGGACCAGTTTTTCTAAAAAAGGGGAGAAAATTTTTGAATATTGTAAAACTGTAGTTCTCTATAATCAAAATATAAAAAGTATCGAAAACATAAAATAAGTAGGTATGTGTAATAACATGATTGGGCACTAAATAGTTTTTGAAATCTATCAAAAAATTAATTAGTTATTCGTATTTTAAAATGACAAAAAGGTTTTCACTGCCATAAAAATAACAAAACCCTACTTAAGATCAATGAAAACGTAAACTACAAAAATATTATTTATTTTTAAATACCTCAAAATGTCGAATGCGAAAACTCGATTTTCATTTTTTCTTTTTAGAAGCAAGTGCATCCTACGTAAAAAAAATGTGAGCCATCACGGGACGCCTGGCAGATGTGAAACTCATTTTTTTTAATCAGTGATTTCAGTAATAGTTATATTCGATGTTGCCTCTCACAGCATTACTCTGATAATATAATTGGTCGAGGATAACTGAAGTATGTTACAAAAGTATTGGACATAACATTATCAAGACATCTAAAGTTGTTGCTTGCCACGGATGTTAAAGAATATTTATCTTATAATAATTGTTAAGGGATAAGGTTAAAATTCAAAAAAATATTAGTTCAAAATACACACGTCGTTTCATCATGAGTACTTCGAAAAAAGATTTCTCAGTATTAACTCTCTCTTTAATGTGAATAAACCACTCTGGCGAGATTATTATTGTTGATATTTTACAATAAATTTTTCAAGAGTAAACGTTGTTGTTGTCTTGATCAGATATATGTATTAATCTAGATTCTTGACAAATACAAAACATCACCTGCATACTTTCCTTTCAAATACACATTGACGTTTCTGTCAGTTCTTACCTACTCATTCAAAAAATAATAAATATGTACGTATCCCAAAACCATAAAATCACCTTAAGTTTAAGTGAATAACCATTAACCATGGAACTTACCGTGGAGGTAAGGAAACAAAATTTGTAGATAATTATTTCTGTAATTTGCATTTCATAATCTTAATTCAAAACCCATTTGTCATAATTAATATAATACCTAATAATAATACCTAAGCAATTAAGGATTTGTATTTACTTTGCCACCGATTTACTCGGGTAGGTTCCGTCTACTTTATATAAATGCTTAATAACATAAGAAGTTTATCTGTATCACTCCATATCTAGCTTCTAGATAATTAATTTTATTTAAATACCTTGCTGTCAACCGAGTATTCTGTGAATTTCTATTCTATTCTATTCTATTGTATTCTATACTTATTACTTTTTTAATCAAATTTTAAGTAATACAGTTATAAATGCGAAATGTTGATTTTAAGATACATATATTTATTTTTTTATACATAAGTACGTATATGTTTCTTACTCGGCTCTTAAAGTTTAGAACTTGAATATTATTTAAGTAAAGTTGAATTACCGAAAATTACTAAAATTGGTATCTTCGGTCAGCCTTAATAAAAAAAAACATTTATTTTATATAATACCTCGATATGGTCAAAATTTTATAGAATAACTGAAGCGGTTTTCTCTAATCTTAATTTTCCAAAAAAAAAATATTCTAATACTTTGTCCTTTGAGATAGGTCATCTTAGGTATTGCTTAGTTGACTTTTCACGTTAAAAGAGAATATTCATGAAATAATGTTGCGCTTAAAAGTCAAACAAAAAGTCATGTTTGTTAGAAAAATTAAAATTAAATTATATAAACGTGAATGTAAAGTAAGAATTCAACATACTTAAATTAATCGGAATAGTTTCTTATATGTTTAAAATTTAATAAAAAAATTGGTCAGCTTTGGAGTCCCCTGATGGTGCAAAAACTAAATATGGATTTATCCCACTTTAATACCACCCCAGAATACGACCCGTGTTTATTTCTGTATAATATCAGAAAAGCAAGTGTAGGTACATTGGATATTAGAACAGTGCTGTCCAACATGTGGCCACCGAGACAATTTCAAGTGGCCACGAGAAGATTTGGTGTTTATGATATAAAAATAAAAAAATCAACGACAAAGATTATACTTTTTTTTCCTAAGTTAGACACAAACCAATTCAGTGAAGAATTTGAGAGCGGCTACGACACAGGCATTTTTGTTCAGTATCTCAATATTTTGATTAAAGCATTCGACTCACGATTTTCGGATTTTAAAGTTTCATTTGGCATTCAAGTTTTTGAAAAATCCGTTTGTTTTCCATCAAAACGATATTTAAAATTTGTCCGATCTTTTCAATACAAAGAAAACTTGCTTGGAGTTTGATATTTCGCTAATAAATGAAGAAACTCATTTGCCAAATGAAATGAGTGATGCATTATGGAAATTTCTTTGTATGTTCGGCTCAACATATGTTTGTGAGAGCACATTTTCCAGCCTTACACAACGCAAAACAAACTCCGCAATGCATTATCTCAGCAAAATTTAGAATCGAAAATTCTTTGCGAACTTTTTGAATCCAAGCCCGATTTAACTAAATTGACCGAATATAAAGGTTGTCAACAATTGGGGTTTTGGGTTTTTTTCTCATAACGTGGAAAAGTGGCCACCGGCTTCATCTCAGGGCCACTATTTTGGCCACACCAGAAAACACGTTGGACAGCACTGTATTAGAATGATTTTTTTTGTTTGTTTTGCCCATTTTTATATATTAGTTTTAAGTTTAAAAGCTACTATTAGTTTCCAAAGCACATATTTACAATATGATAGCAGTACCATTATTTTTTTTTTCCTCAAATACAGAACAATAAATTTCTGTGACTTCAAATAATACGTATTCTAAAATTTCGAAATTTGTGCCTATACCCAACATACAATAAGCACTTGAACTAGTAGCAATGACGTATTACATTTTATACGAACAGCTGTCTAATTATGTGCATTTATATTATACTGTACAAAAGAACACCATATACGTATTATAGTTCTGCACATGTCCCTCTTTATTTGGCACCCTTCGCAAGTTTGTAATAAGCGCTACATGCTCGGTACCAGTAAATTCTTCTTCCGCACCCACTCTCGTCGCGCAATTGACCCTTGAACTCGTCGAACGTTGGAGCCTTCAGTTCCCAGTTCGCGCCCTATGATTAACCCGCGAAATGTACCGGTTGCCTCTGATTATTTAATTTTCTAGTTGTCGTATCTTACATGATAATAAGTATAAGTACATACATATACACGTTAAGATTGGAATGTCTCGTACACGTTGACCGTTATTAAATCTAACTCATCGTCAAATTATGTCGTCGTGCCTTAAGGATGTGAACAAGACTGAATGTAAAATCAAAAAGGTAAACATAAAAAATACACATTATAAATCTGCTTTTATTGACTATGTACTTAACGAAAAACTAAATTTACATAGGTATCTATAAAAGAATATATTTCTAATAGTTTATCATTCCTTCGTTCGTCAGGAGAAAGAAACATATAAGTGGTACAATCATTATTATGCAATATTTACCAATATTAATTTTCTATTGACTGAATGATTATTAGTGTATATTATTAATTAATGTCAATACGCTCCTCTATTGAATAAATTTTCATTTTGAATAAGCAACACCTCAATAAAAAATAATAACATTCTGACAATAAACTAGATACATTGGAACTTTTGTTTAAAAAACTCCACATAGCGCATAAAACAAATTATTAAACGTTTCCTGAAAAAATGCGAAGACTTAGCTAGCTAGCTAGCTAACACCCTAATACCAATCGATAGGTAATTAAAAAATACATCTGATATATTAAAAAATATGGCGTTTCTATTATATTAATCAAGTTACAACCCCTTAAAGTTCTTACTTAAGTAGTATTAATTTTTGGACACCCTGTATAAGATGACGAGTTTATTATAATTTGGAAATTGGGATATAAAATAATAGCTATTGTTGCACTTCATTGTAAATTTTGCTTACATAACTTAAATACTTCTTAAGTATTTGAAATATGAAAATTAGGTTAGATTTTGATAAAATTCAAATTATTTAAAAAACCTTAAGGTTAGGTATTGTAACGAATTTTCTAGTCAAACTGTTTGTTTAAACAATTATTTATTTAACACTATTTATAACACTTAAACACTAACTTAGAACTACTATTTATATCACAACAATTCACTTATTTATATTACAATTTATTTATATCACTTTGTCTATTATCGGTTTTAATTCGCGCACTGATGCTTTCTTCAACTAACTGTTTTTCGGTCCAAAGATGATCACTATATATACACCTTTCGAACTTTCTAGACAGGAACTCTAAGAGATCCTGAGTATTCCCGAATGATGAGTAATAATTAGAAAGTCCTCGATTATTCCAGAATTGAACTTGTTACTTGTCGCCGGAGAATGATTTACATCTTGTAAATTGATAACACGAAAAGTACCGTATGCGGTGTTTACACTGTAAGCATGTTTGCGATAACAAGTACATGCCACAAATTGTTATCGCACACACGTACTGTGTCACTGGTCGCTACACTACCCCCTCCTTAAGGGTGATTCGTCCCGGATCACATTCTGCCGTTCCTTCAGAGGATCATGCCGGTACTTGCAGGTGGATCCGCTTCGGCATCCGGTTGTCAGGTGGAAATGGCAGTCAACGGTCTTCAATGGTGACGGTCCTCGTCGTGGATTTCCGGCGCACACCAAGATTTCTATGCCAGTGTATCGGAACAAAACCTCCAGCATGTTTCTGACCACCCTCCAATCCAGCCCATCGAGTCCACATCCGATCCTCGGTATTGCTAGCTTCAGGATGTTAGCGTGCAGCAATTGCTCTCTTAGTTCTATCAGGGAGTCCCATAAGGAGTGGTAGGTAGGCTTCTCCGACGACTTGCTTTTGGTGACTAGATAGAAGATGGATTGGGTCCCATCGAGTAACTGCAGTACTTTTCTTCCATCTTTGGCCTGGTCGAGTAACATCGGTAGTCGCCCGAACTTCTTCCGAAAGACCGTGGCAATCCCACGGCTCATGTCCAAATCCCTTGCCACACAATGAGCCAGCGAGTATTCTTTTGGGACGGCGAATAAGTCCCGCTGAACTTCGGTGGTGACTCCAAATCGGGCTTTACGGTGTAAGCTCTGTTCGGCCATAAATTCTTCGTACTGGAGCTGTGGCGATCGAGCCTGCACAACTCTAACTCGAGCTTCCTCGTGGTTGTCCCCAGCATATGGAGCCAGTCGGTTGAAGTGGACTACTCTTGGTTTTCCATTGGGAGTACGTCTAATTCGGTAGATTACGTCATTGATTCGCTTGATAACTTTGTACGGGCCTTCCCAATCTTATTGCAGCTTCGGCGAAAGACCCCTTTGACGCTTCGGATTATAAAGTCACACCAAATCTTCTTCATGGAATCCTCCATCAGTGGCCTTAATGTCATATGCGTCCTTCATCCGGTCACTGGCTATCTGCATATGGGAACGTATCTCGTCATGGATGTCGTCCAATCGTCTTCGAAGTTCACTGACGTGATCTTCTCCAGCCACGTCTTCGCCAGGTTTGCACCCGAACTTTAAGTCGCATGGTAGTCGCAACTCTCGGCCAAACAGTACCCTTGCTGGTGTTTATCCAGTGGTTTCATGTATGGAAGATCGGTATGCCAAAAGGAACAATGGCAGATAACGATCCCAGTCTCGCTGATGTTTGGAGACCATTTTGGACAGGTACTTGTTAAAGGTCCTGTTCATTCGTTCTACCATGCCGTCTGATTAGGGATGTAGGGCTGTTGTTCGAGTCTTATGAATGCCCAATATCTTACAAATATCTTGGAATATGGCTGACTCGAAATTTCGTCCTTGGTCGGAATGCAGCTCCAGTGGTACTCCGAATCGGCTAATCAATACTTTCACGAGCGTTTCCGCCACTGTAGTTGCCGTCTGGTTTGGAAGAGCGTACGCTTCAACCCATTTCGTAAAGTAGTCCATTGCCACTACAATGTACTTATTCCCATCTTCAGATTCTGGGAATGGTCCGGAAGGTCTATGGCAATTCTCTCGAATGGGCTGCCAACGTTATACTGCCGCATCGGAGCACGCTGTCGCTTCTGAGGTCCCTTACTGGCGGCGCACGTCGTGCACTTTCTGCACCAATCTTCCACGTCCTTCTTGCAGTTGACCCAGTAAAATCGTTCTCGTATTTTGCCAAGGGTCTTCTTTACACCAAAATGTCCTCCTGAAGGGTCGTCATGGAGGCACTGCAGGACTTCCTTTACCAAGCTTCTCGGTATCACCAGCTGACGTCTGCTTTCGGTGCCATCTTGGTTCTCAACGACGCGCTTCAGGAGACCATCTTCTTCATCAATGGAATCCCATTGGGCCCACAACTATTTCGCTTCTGTTGACTTGGCAGCCACTTCCTGCCAGGTTGGTCTTCTGCTTTCTTTCTTCCAGTCCAGGAACATTTTTAGGAGCACGTCGGAACGTTGTTCTGCCTTAATGTTGTCGGGCTGCCACTGCTCGTCCAGGATAGTTATCCTCCTGACCTCTTCGTGTTCCTCGACGCGTTGACAGTGTTTACAATTATCCGGGCAAGGTCTTCTGGATAAGGCGTCGGCGTTTCTATGGCTACTTCCCGCTCGGTGTTCTATGTCAAAGTCGTACTCTTGCAGCTTCTCTATCCATCTGGCTACTTGGCCCTCGGGGTTCTTAAAATTCAGCAGCCATTTCAACGCGGCATGGTCGGTTCGTAGCAAAAACTTTCTTCCGTAGAGGTATTTATAGAAATGCTCCACACTTTTTACTACGGCTAACAATTCGCGTCTGGTTACGCAGTTATTCCGTTCGGGTTTGGATAGGGTTCTGCTGAAGTAGCCGATCACTTTTTCTTCACCATTCTGTATTTGTGACAGAACCGCGCCAATTCCAATATTGCTAGCGTCGGTGTCTAGGATAAACTTTCCAGTTGGTAGGGGATAGCTCAACACAGGTGTAGCAGAGAGGGTTTTCTTTAGCTGTCCTGCTTCCTGGCGCAATTTTGTCAAGGCTTCTGGTAGGCGTTGCGCGTCTTCCGTTCTTGTTTGTAGCTTTTTGATTTGAGATGTTACAGTGTCCTGAGTAGTTAGCTTGAAGTCTTCTCCGTTTAAACTCACGACTTTTCTTTGGAAACTCAGGCAAAAGTCGTATTTCCGAAGCACGTCCAAGCCCAGAATAACGTTGTCTTCAATTTCGGCTACAAGAGCGCAGTGTCGGAAGGAGGTCTTTCCTATGCGGATCTTGACGTAGCTTTCACCATGGACATTTACCATTTCTCCGGTGGCCGTACGTAGCTTCCATTGAGTCGGTTGAAGCTTACTTGTACTCATCACGTTGGCTCGTATAATTGTCCTGCTTGCTCCGGTATCCAGTAGGAACGAACACCGCTTCCCATTTATGTGTCCCGTAAGAAAAAGGCTGTCAGCTCTGTCTTTCATGGTTTTTTGAATTTTCGTTTAGTTTCTTTTCCAATTTCTTTTCAAATTCGTCCTCAAATTCATACGTGCTGGGATCGAAGCCTTCTTGTATCAAAGCCTCCTCGAGCCGCTTCTGTAGGATGTTCTTAGTACCAGACGTATCTTGGTCTCGCTCTTCGAGTTCGCTTTTCAATTCGGCGACTTTTAACTCGAACAAATTTTTCGGCATTTTTATTTATTTTGTGTTTTTTATTATACTAGAAAATTCTTTGGAGATCGATTCGCAGACCTCACACCTGACACCAATTGTAACGAATTTTCTAGTCAAACTATTTATTTAAACAATTATTTATTTAACACTATTTATAACACTTAAACACTAACTTAGAACTACTATTTATATCACAACAATTCACTTATTTATATTACAATTTATTTATATCACTTTGTCTATTATCGGTTTTAATTCGCGCACTGATGCTTTCTTCAACTAACTGTTCCTCGGTTCAAAGATGATCACTATATATACACCTTTCGAACTTTCTAGACAGGAACTCTAAGAGATCCTGAGTATTCCCGAATGATGAGTAATAATTAGAAAGTCCTCGATTATTCCAGAATTGAACTTGTTACTTGTCGCCGGAGAATGATTTACATCTTGTAAATTGATAACACGAAAAGTACCGTATGCGGTGTTTACACTGTAAGCATGTTTGCGATAACAAGTACATGCCACAAATTGTTATCGCACACACGTACTGTGTCACTGGTCGCTACAGTATTATAAACCTTATCAAAACAAACTTATTTTGATGGAAGAGTCCAAAAATGCAATAATATACAGGGGGTTCCATTTAAAAAAACGTAACTGATACTTTTGGGGCATTTGGAACATCCTGTAGAATATTAAAATAATTTTAAAAGGTAACCATTATAGACATCTATAAAACCCCAAAGAAGAAAGTTTTTGAAACTTTCATATTTTGACCATAATATTCCGTGCCGTATACCCTGTCTATCTGTACTTAATCCTTACATGCAATGTGTATGTCCGATATAAGTACATACAAGTGCACAAACATACGTAGTTGCATTTTATCGACAAATATAAAAATTGTAGCAACTTAAATCGTTCTAGCTCAACTATACAAAATAAAAATTAGTATCAGAACATATTTTGTAGAGAATTAAATTTTCTACTACTTTTATTAGAAACTATACCACGTAATTTTTATACTTTTCAATAGAATATCCAAAAAGTTTATTGTTCTTTTTTAGTAGTTAGAGGTTTTTCAGAATCTCATGAGCTTTTACCGTGAATTGCCCAGAGATATTACCCCGCCCCTGTTAACTAAATGTTCAAGCATAGGATCCGCCCCTCGTCGTTCACGAGCATTTCACAACCCATGGGATAATGAAATATGTATCTTTCTCTGCTTCCCTGTGATCATAATCAACCACAATCAGATGGGGATTGTTAAATGCAATTCTCCCAAAAATTAAACAAATTTGAAAAAAATTTGGTTTTCTTGAGCTGTTATGAGTGGACTAAATTTTCGGTTACGGTAAATTATACATGTCTGGAATGTGTTGCTCCTTGTCGTAGACTCAATCTGAAGGTTTTCACCCAAATTGGTCCCCCTTACTCTTTCTAGTTTGTAAAGGCCTGTTCCTGTTGTTTTTTGTTGATTGTTTCATTTAATTGATCTAAGATCTAACAATGTAACAACCGTCTCATTTCGAGATTTGATGACGTCCCCTTGTCCCCTGACATATAATTTCTTTTTATGGGGTTACCTTAACTCATAACAAGTCTAAATTAACAATTTTCGACTTCTTAATTAATTAAGTCAATTGTTATTTAAAAAACAATGTGCTACATGTCGCACCCTGGTACTTCACTTCATAAAATACCTAGCTAAACATCATCTATTCTAAAGTCAAATACAAGATGTGTTAATTTGGCTGAAATTAAATAAGCACTGCATTGTAGAAATTGCAAAAGTGCCAATAGCTGCACAATTATTATTGGTATAATAGCGTCAAGCTATACATACTACATATACATTACTCATTTCCCTACACTAACAGTTTTTGTAGATACAATGTTGATCTATGTATTTATTCAAATCCTAAATATGAAAAAACTAACAAAAATCTCGTTGCTTCGTTTGACAAAATTGCATAGATACACACGTAATTAACCAATCGTGCCTGGAGTACTTGTGTTGTGTAGTTAAAATAAAAGTACCGTACTGAGTTCGTTAATGAGGAAGTGACATATTTATATTTAGGAGTCATAAATCGTTCGCGATTTTACGGTCCTAAAGATTAGTTTATAAATTAACGTACAACCGCTGTAAAAATGTACTGTTTGTACAAAGTATTTTATGTGTGAATGAAATACTTTCTTTTCTAGAAAATGATGCATTTTTAACGATTTGCAGAATCGTTTTCAAATCAGGAAAAAGGGTGCATTAAAATGAGCTAACTGTTTTCTTATATATCGGAAGTGAGATTTAGAATTTAAATTAATGTAAAAGTTCAAATAAATCTAAATAAATTAAATAATCACTGGGTATACACAAACTCAAAATTAATTATCACCATCACTTTTCACAGCAAACACATGTTCCACCAATTTCTAGTAAGAACATTATCAACACGAGATTGACAATATTTATATTAGAATTAGACAGAACACGTGTCTTCTGTGAAAAATGTTAGAGTGAGTCCCTTTTTAGATAACCTACTTTTTGTCTACATTGCCTAGTATATTTTGCATAAATACCATTTTTGTTATGTTTTGATATTCCATATTGGTTCCGGAGAGGAGGCGAAGGAGGGAATCTTTGCACACCATAACATACTGTAGCGTCCAGTAATACCGTGCGTGTGTGTGATGCGATTTGTGTGAATCTACTTCTTATCGGTAACATGTTTACGCCACAGTCGCAACGCGCGGTTCTTTTATCATTATCTACTTACAAGCCATAAATCTTTCTACAGCGACAAATAACACGATGAATTCTGTGAATTATCGACGGCTTTCTAATTATTACTCATCATTGGGGAACAATCAGGATTTCTTCGAGAGACTATCTAGCAAGTTCGAAAGGTGTATATAAAGTGATCATCTTTGGGCCAGAGACACAGTGGTAGTGAGAAAGCATCCGAACGCGAATCAAAACGATTAAGCGAGAGACAAGAGTGATAAAAATAAGTTGTTATATAAATAAGAGAATTGTTTTCATATAAATAGTAGTTCTAAGTTAGTGTTAAGTGCTAGATAAAAAGTGTAAATAAATAATTATTTAAATAAATACTTTTGACTAAAAAATTTGTTACAATACCATATTATACAATGGAATAGAACACATAAATGAGAAATTACAAGCCACAGGAGCAGTTCATACGATTCCTAGCCTTTCCATGAAAAGACGTATTTAGTGTGTAACCACGATACACATTTACATACACAGACGTTCGAAAACATTGTCCCTAAACTCCAGATCTCCTAAAGTGGCAGCTGATGCAGAAAACCTTAGCTTATGCTTAACTGCAATTCTGCCCCGCTAAGCCTTTTAGTTTTTTGTATGCCATCGATAGCTGTAACAATTTAGCATCTAATGATATAAGCCAAATAGTGCTTTCAAATTTAAAACATTTAGGTTTTTTTATATCTCAATTGTTCCTTCAATTACTAAAAGCAGTATCTCAGGTTTTGAAGCCTCTCTGTTTAGGGGGGGGGGGGCGTCACCTCCTTCGTCATGCTGCTTCACGCTCTTTGTAACCTTCCCTGTATATATTATATTACAAAAACTAACCCCCCCCCCTATAAATTGTTCATTTCGAATAGAACACAAATATTGATTTTAAAATATTTATTATTTCAATCATAAAATTTTAATAAATCAATTAATATCGAAAATAAAAAGTGAATATCTTGTTTCCTTGAACCCCCTCGTCCTCCCTTGCTACATTAGGCGATAACCCTCCCCCACTAGTATATGAACGTATTTTATGAACGACCCTTTACTCAAAATAGCGATATCTCACAAAACAGGTATAATGGTACAATTTACAGATAATTTGGGTATGCCAATAATATCTATGGTCAAAAATATGTATAAATAAATATTAACATAGTATTGAAGATACAAACGAACAATTTTCAGAGTTAGAGTCGATTTTCTTAACTTACTCAGACTGAAATAGCGTTTTTAAACTTAGCAGGGTAGAATTTACAAGGGGTCGATTTTCACAAAACTTACTCCGATTGAGATAGCGCTTAGTAAGGCAGAATTATAGTAGTTTTACGGCATCATTCAAACGAAACAAGTTTTATATTCTATAAAAAGTGTCTGTGCCGTCAAAGATCAAGATAGTCTCAAAACATTCAGAGAGAATTAGTATAATATCCATCAGTAGTGCTAAATGTATCAGAATAAAGGAAAACATTTGGGAATATTGGAGGTAAAAACTACTGCGCTACTGGAAACTTCAACATGTTTCCTAAATCTCAACTGCAAACTCAAAACATAAGGGTCATTGTCTTAAAATTTGCTACTAAATAAAATTCAGATTGTCCCTTTTATTTATCCAGGTGTTACCCATTCGACAAAATAAGCTTATAAAACTCTTTAATGTTTTACTACTGGAGCTGCCACTTTAGTTGACCCAGGGTACCTATAGGTAGTTAACCACAGAACTCTTAAAACTAAAGCAGTAACTTACAAACTTTTATTCAACGCAAAAAATTATACGGGAAGTGTTTCTATCTGACTACATTTGAGATTTAATTTTTTACTTCTTCTGGAAATCGATCAAACAACCTTAAGGATTATTCTACTATTTCATGTTTGCCAGTTTAGTTAATGCACAAAAAAGCATTGTGTAATAGAGATTATACGTCAAGTACGATTTTTTTTCGTACATTTTAAAATTTTGCTACAGTATACTCAACTTTTTGTTCTGTCCAACTGATAAATCTTTTGAGTAAGTTTATTTAAGTATATTTATATATATTTGGTTTGTTAGGTAATTTTTCATTTTAGACAATTTTGGTACTATAGGTTGCATTTCCAGAAAAAATGATATAATAAATTGTTAATTTTCTCGCAAACAGCTCAGTCAATTTTTATGTATATAAGCAATCCTTTGTCAAAGAACTTTTATATCAGGAATCGGCAAATTTTCGGATGAAAAACGCCAAATTGTCAAGAATAGTAGCAAGGCGAGGCCTTACATAAGATCAAAAGAGTCATATTCAAAGAAAGTGACCATTTGCCATAGAATCACATAGAAAGAGAGAAAAGAGCTACCTACGTGTGATTCACCAACCACAGTTTCCCATGCACCCCTTTCTACTTAAAGAAACGAGCTTTATTTATGAGTTAAGGAAATCACTCTTCAAACCATAACCTAACTTTCATTTTAAAGGTTATGGAGAGTTTAGGCTGATACGATTTAATATATAATAGTTAATAATTATAAGTCTATTTAGGCCACAGAACAACTTTAGTTTGTCTTATATCGGTATTTGGTCGTTCAGCACCGTCTGCAACCCTTGTGATCCATTGAGCGTTTTCAATGTTTGAGTGTAACATAACCACTTTATTAGTAAATATAAAAACTAATTAAAAACTAAATCGAAAGCTCACATTGTAATTCCCCCTTAATAAATATCCCAAAAACAATAATATTAGCGGAAAATTTAACGCTTCTTCAAGGGTAGATTATGGTGGTCATATGTAAGTATTTGTGGAAACGCAGAGATTATGGTCGAAAAAATTGATAGAGTTGGCCTCTACTATGTGAAAGTTGATCATTATGAAAAACTTAGGAAAAAAGAAAACACTTAAAAAACTTCCACTTAATTTTAATTTTAATTTAATTAAGTGGAAGTTTTTTAAGTGTTTTCTTTTTTCCTGAGATAATGGTCGATATTCATCCTAATTACAATTATTGATCCTACTAAAATACAGCTAGGGTGAATAATTGTAACAATTTTGAATTAAAATTAAATTAATTCGGAGGTTACAAAGTTTCTTGAAGAAGTCACAAAGTGGTGAAACACGTGTCAGGTGTTAATAAATTTTTGTGGAAATTATCAGTGTTTAATTAAATCAAAATTGTTACAATGAATTTCTGCCAAGTAACAGTAGATTCAATTAATTATATATGAAAAATTGTAATTTTAATGTACAGCAACCACAATTTTGTGCATTTCCAATAAACTTCATAACTTAACCTTGAGGAAGCTAGAAAACATTCAGCAAAACGCTGGTGTATGATTATGTAAAATAATTAAAGATTTTTAACCCTTCAAATTTGCTAGTATAAATCAAAACTCAAAACTGTTTAAGGGGCTAAAATGTTCGTTAATCTAAAACCAACATCAACGTTTCGCCTTGTATTTAGGAAGGAAATAGACCAGACCAGATGAAAAAAAATTTGTAAAAGTTGGTTTATACAGGGTTTCTCAAGTTGATGGATTATTAGAAAGATATGAATTAGTAGAAGGAATTAAATTCTGAAACTTGGGCTCATTTGGTTATTGTTTATGCCGCTTCTTGTAAAAATATTTTCAAGTTCGATTTACATCCGGTTATACTGGAAGTCGATACCAACTTTGTTATTTTAAATGGAATGGTATATTTTTTACGCTGAATTCGAATAAAACGTGTAATTCTAAGGTAAGTTTGATAACCAACTTCAGTACAATCTATGACGATCGGTTTCTAAGTTAATTTAATTTATAGAAAAAAAATCGCTACCGCAACCCAAATTATAAAAAATCATAACTTCCACAAAATACGACTTAGAATGTTGAAATTTTTACTAGTAATAGCTGAATATTAGTTCTAACGCCTTGACAAAATTGAATTAAATAATTTATACAGGGCGTTCAAAATAAAATTCTAAAATTTAAAAACTTCAAACACGAATTACCTCATTTTTTCAAATGGCACCTACTATTTTTTATTTTTTCAATCGATTCCTTTTTTTATTCTCTTTCGATCTATTTGGATACTTCCTATTTTAAGTAATAATTCAAAATTATTCCAAAATTTTCAAATAAAATAGGAAGTATCCATATAGATCGAAAGAGGATAAAAAAAAGAATCCATTGAAAAAATAAAAAATAGTAGGTGCCATTTGAAAAAACGAGGTAATTCGTGTTTGAAGTTTTTCAATTTTTGAATTTTATTTTGAACGCCCTGTATAAATTATTTAATTCAATTTTGTCAAGGCGTTAGCACTAATATTCAGCTATTACTAGTAAAAATTTCAACACTCTAAGTCGTATTTTGTGGGAGTTATGATTTTTTTATAATTTGGGTTGGGGTAGCGATTTTTTTTTTATAAATTAAATTAACTCAGAAACCGATTGTCATAGGTGTACAAGTTAGTTATCAAACTTACCTTAGAATTACACGTTTTATTCGAATTCAGCGTAAAAAATATACCATTCTATTTAAAATAACAAAGTTGGTATCGACTTCCGGTATAACCGGATGTTAATCGAACTTGAAAATATTTTTAAAAGAAGCGGCATAAATAATAACCAAATGAGCCCAAGTTTCAGAATTTAATTCCTTCTACTAATTCATATACTAGCCCATCAACTTGAAAAACCTTGTATATTAAGTAGTATTTTGCGATAAATACAAAAATCTTAATATTACTTGCATATGCAATTATTATTATCTAAATCACGATTTCTATTGCAGGAAAACAAGCTTATGGCAAATGTGGCGCTACCTGAACGTCCAATTGAAGCAACATGTCTCACAGTA
The DNA here is from genome assembly GCA_029378335.1 of Agrilus mali. Lineage (NCBI taxonomy): Eukaryota > Metazoa > Arthropoda > Insecta > Coleoptera > Buprestidae > Agrilus > Agrilus mali. The sequence continues at coordinate 14,623,619 of CM055655.1, read as the reverse complement.
CCGGAAAGTGATCTAGCAAGTTCTCCAACGAACACATGCAGACAACGACGGAGTCAGTTCTTCACTTTTCCGTTCATTTCCAACATTGTTATAGCAGTATTAGGTAACGACACAGTGTTCAATTTTCACATTTTCCCGTTAGCTTTGTTGCCAAGTAAAGTATTTTTATAGTACGTTGCATACATGCAGGTTACAACTCATTATTTTAAAATTATACAACGATAATATCACAAATATTTAAAAACGTCTCAATCAAACACAAAAAATCCTTTAATAAGCAACTATTCTTCCATTCCAAAAACATAATTTATTGTTTAATTTATTTCAATAGTTATTATATAAAAAAGGTCGACATAGTTTTTTAGAATTGAGTAATAAAACGACTATTTTCACATTACATATTTGTATAAAAAAATACCGGCCACGTGCGAGTCGAACTCGCGCAACGAGGGTTCCGTACAAACCTCTATTTATGTGATGTAAGTAAAAATTTGAGGTTTTCGGAATTTTACCTTTATATGTGCTATAAAACATTGCTTCATGCCAAATTTCATGATTCTAAATCGACTGGAAGTAACCCTTTAGGTTTTGATTCCCTTGCGAGTTTGAAAATATGCGGCTTAAATTGCTGTTTCTTTTGATTGCGTTGACAATAGACGTTTGTTTTTGTTACAGCTTAAAGGTATTATAGACCTGAGTATTGGATATGAATTTCAATTTAATACCTCTACGCGTTCATGAGGAAAAGGGTAGTAACTTTAAAATTATTAAAAATATTTTTATTATATGATGTAACTAAAAATTTACGGTTTTCACAATTTTTCCTTTATCTGTGCTATAATACGTAGCTTCGTACCAAATTTCAAGATTCTGAGTTCACGGGAAGTACCCTGTAGGTTTTGATTCGAAAATTTGCGGCATAAACGGCTGTATCTTTTGATTGCGTTGGTTTAGAAGTATAATTTTTTCACAGCTCCAAGGGACAATAGACCTGAGTATTTAGTATAAATTTCAGCTTGATACCTCCACGCGTTCCTGAGAAAAAGGGTCTTGACAGACGGACGGACGGACGGACAACGAAGTGATCCTATAAGGGTTCCGCTTTTTCCTTTTGTGGCGCGGAACCCTAAAAACAAGAAAATTACACAAAAAATTCATGTTAACTACTAACTACCACTTAATCCATGTAGGGGCCTATTGGCAAGTAGAGTTTTAATTCCTTTTCGAAAGTCAAAAAATCGAAAGCATATATTTAAGATTACATACGATCATAACTCTGCATCAGTCAATCACCAAATTTGGAGTCAAATTAAGTTTCATTTCATTTTTTACAAAATTAAAATTAAATCAAAGCAACTGCATCTTGAAAAAAAAATATTTTATCTTACTTTGAAATTTATAATAGTAAATACATACCAGAAAATATTTTTTTTAACTATTAAAGGAATAACGAAATTTAAGAAAAAACACGAAACGCCGGATGATGATGATGACACAAATTGGGTTAAAGGGATTTGAGTCAAATTATTTACATGTTCATTTAAAAGAAAAATTAAGAAACTGTCTTTGATATTTACAAGTTATATCTGTTTTCAGGCATAAATCGCCAACGGCGTACATTTCGTAATTAGATTCTGGATTCAGTTACACAACACACACTTTGTGGTTATGATAGGCTTTCACGGCCTTCCTCCTTTACTAAACGTTTCGCCAGTCTCGAATTCTGGCATCCTCAGTAGATTTCTGCTGCTCCTGCTGCTTCTTCTGTTGAGACTGTCAGTCTCAGTTCACTGTTCAGTCTCAGCAGAAGAAGCAGCAGGAGCAGCAGAAATCTACTGAGGATGCCAGAATTCGAGACTGACGAAACGTTTAGTAAAGGAGGAAGATAGGATCACGGCATAACAACCCGGAAAATACTTCGTTATACCATACACACTTTGTGGGTTCATTAAAATAATAAGTAAAGGACATAAAGCTCCTGCATTGATTACTTCATTAAATTATATGGCGCATGTACCTACCTACTTTAATGCTTTTTATATTATTTATGGAATTAGATTTCTTTCCAAAATTCAGTAAAATTTTCTTTACTGTTTAAAAAATATTTATAAATTTCATGCGGTTTTCTATTTTACGATAAGTACCTACTGACATTTTGGTGTCCCATGTTCCCTTATGGAAATGTTACAAATTACCTAATTATTACCTGGATCAATTAATATGTTTTTATTACCTACCTATCAATTACACGATAATTTTTACAGTAAAACATGGCAACTGCTTATCTCAACGTCAAACATGTTCTATTCTACAGTCGTCATTACACGCTTCCACATATAACATTAACTCCATTATCATCTTAGATAATTGTAATATTGATTTACGTAATGTATTTTGAAGGTGTACTTGTAAAACAAAGTTGTGTGCATGTATTACAATCGACTGTGATGTGTTGTAGATGAAAGAGTGTTTTAATTTTTGCAAAACACGTTTACTGTGAATAAACAAAATAACAAAACCGAATGCTCGTGATTCAACTGTAGGTGGGTGCATATTTCTATTCGTTTATTATAAGTGCTAATTATTTGTGTGACTACTTAATGACAAGTGACCTACATTATTAGTTGACTGGAACTGTTCTGTTTTATTATTAAAGAATTGAAGGTCTAAGCTCGATTGACTTTTCACTTATTATTTTGGTCAGATTCCTTCATAAATTCATCGTGTACAAAAAAGAATGAGGAAATGTATTAAACATAGATAAATATGTATGTAAATAAATTTTAAAATGGTAACTGATAAGAAACCACTATAATGTAATAAAGCATCCGCTCTTATACACATAACTGTTCTGGTTCATTGTTTTTATTTCATTTTAAGTTTTCAACATTGACTTCATACTACGTATACCTAATACCTATACACATTTTGCATTTGCTTATCTCAATCGTGCACAATGGTCGTATAAAAACATAATTCACGATCAGTGTGAAGTGACGCAGAATCCGCTATCTGTCAAGGAAAATGGGCCATGGACGAATTTTACTGGTGTGTAAGTTTTCCCTGAGTTGACTACAATCTTTTCTTGTATTTATCTACGTGTTTTACGACTCGTATATTTAGGAAATTTTTATACGCAATAAAAGGGACAAGAAGGTCAAAAGAATTGCGCATTTTATTTCCAAATCGATACTTAAATCTCATTCACCATTTAAGTGGAAGAAAAAATGTCCATAAGGGTTACAAATTTACTAATATAGTTGACCATATGGAAACTTTAATATACAATTTTTATCGCCCTGTTAAAATATAAAATGAAGGTTGCAAATTTGAAAATGATAAGAACTAGTATTAAAAAACTCCCAATTTGTCATTATGAGAGAAAGTATACACAGTGAACGATAAAAAATAAATTTATAAGAGAAAAGAAAAATCGTTTTATTTCTTTCTTGGCTTTATTTGAGAATCGATATCAAAATAAACTGCATTAATTGTATTGCCACTTTTTCCGTGTTATCCAATAGTGGCAACACTTAAAGTCTGAAGAGTACCATCAGTTATTTTTTTTGTAATACGATCCTGTTATTTTTGGGACAAAATATAAAGTCATTTTTATGTCTTAATTAGATGACATTGAACTTGTCATTGCTTAAACCCGTTTTCAGCTTGTTTTAGGTAAAATCGTTCTTTAATATGGCCCTGAAAATTACGAATAAAAACACACTTGGCAAGTTTCACAAAATTATATTTATTTGAACTTTAACAACCGTTTTGGCTGCTAAGCCATTCTCAAAGAGTATGTATGTACTTTATAACTGTATAATATAATACTTTGAGAATGGCTTAGCAGCCGAAACAGTTGTTAAAGTTTAAATAAATATAATTTTGTGACACTTGTCAAGTGTGTTTTTATTCGTATTTTTTTCATATTTAAAAAAGTTTCAACCGGGAGGATTTCAAATGAAATAAAAATAGATTTAAATATCTAAACATATACAGGGTTATTCACGCTATACGGCACGGAATATTATGGACAAAATATGAATATTTCAAAAACTTTAACTATTGGGTTATAAAGGGGTCTATTATGGTTACCTTTTAAAATGATTTTCATATTATACAGGGTGTTCCAAATGCCCCAAAAATTTCAGTTACGTTTTTTTAATGGAACCCCCTGTATATTATTGTATTTTTGGATTCTTCGATCAAAATAAGTGCTTGTTTTGATAAGGTTTATAATACCTAAACCTTAAGGTTTTTTAAATAACTTGAATTTTATCAAAATCTAACCTAATTTTCATGTTTCAAATACTTAAGAAGTATTTAAGTTATGTAAGCGAAATTTACAATGAAGTGTAACAATAGATAATATTTTATATCCCAATTATAATAAACTCGTCATCTTATACAGGGTGTCCAAAAATTAATACTACTTAAGTAAGAACTTAAAGGGGTTGTAACTTGATTAATTTAAATGGAACGCCATATTTTTTAACATACCAGAAGATGTATTTTTTAATTACCTATCGATTTGTATTAGTGTATTCATAAGCTAAGTCTTCGCATTTTTTCAGGAAACGCTAAACAATTGTTTCATGCGCCATTTGGAGTTTTTTAAATAAAAGTTCCAATGTATCTAGTTGCCTTTGGTGTTTATTGTCAGATGTTATTATCTATTATTGAGGTGTTGCTTATTCAAAATGATAATTTATTCAAAAGAGGAGCGTATTGATATAATTTTTATCTTTGAGGAATGTTATAAGAAAGAAAACATCCTAAGCGAGCCGTTTTTGAAAGATTATTAAAACAATTTTTTGATTAATATTGGGATCTTCGATAACTGAACCAACTACCATAAAAACACTTTCTTCATCTTCAGTGACTGATTTTCCTGTAATGGCTTTTTTTTATCAATGACATTTCCGCTTTCCTGAAATTGTATGACTAGTTTTCACAAACCCCTTTCGTTAAAACTAGTTTTTACTAGTCAAAACTAGAGTTGACTAGTACCCTCGGCGTTAAAACTGTTTTTTTTTTAAATATTTTTGACTAGGAAATGCTAGTTTTGACTAGGAAATACTAGAATTTACTAGGAGTGTTTTTTCTCATTTAATAGATTCAAAATTGTACAATTGTAATACGTACTATTAAATTTAAATTTTATTTCAGTTCATACTAGTTTTCACGGCCCAATAAAAAGATGTAGTTAACTCTAGTTTTGACTAGTAAAAATTAGTTTTAACGGAAGGGGTTTGTGAAAACTAGTTTTCTCTAGTCAAGACTAGAATTAACTGAAAACGGGTTTTAACTGTAACATAGACAAATAGAAAGACATGACCACAACAATACTCACTTACTTCTTGTTTCTTTTTTACCTTATGATCCACATTCAAATAAAGACACTCTTCAGTAAATTTTATTAAAGAAAACGTAACCTGCATAAGCTACTACATTCAATTCAATCGAAATATACTTCTACAAGGATTTTACAATTATTGTTGAAAAATACAATCCGAATGAAGTGAGTTTTGCATTAGTCATGTCTTCTCTACCCTCTTTAAAAAAATTTTTGTGTTCTACAATGTTATGCTCGACCCCCTTCTCTTCTCCAACCGAGGACAAGTTCATATAAAAATTGCCATTTAGCTTATTTACAACTTTTAGCTCAATCTCGACTCCACGTCTACGCTCTCAACTAAATATTGAGAGTAGGTTTGCCAAAATCCACTTATTTTACATGCTCACGAATAGCACGAATTAGAAATACATAATAGTTCTTGAGTTGATTTGAGCTTCCGATTCAGTTAACTATCTGAAACGGTGGTTTCCTGCAGTGAAAATTTAAAAAAATGTAAAAATAAAATCTATATATAGGATGTCTCAAAACTCCGTATACAGGGAGTAACCACAGAACAAGTCGATTTAACTACATTTATCTATACACCAAAATGTTTTGTTTACCCATGAGAGGGTGGCAAAAGTGAGAAAAAAAGTAAAAAATGTAGGCAACAACAATATCTTTTCAAAAAACCTTATTGAAGAAATAAATCGACCCTACAAATATATTGCAATCAAATTTATTTAGAGGTGAGGATAGTTTTCACCCCAGGCGTATCCTAATAGATTTGGTAAGCATGTCAGAAGTTGGTACCTCCTTAAGGTAGTCTTTATAACAAATTTTATTCAAATATCACTATGTTCGAGTTATTTCGGAAAACCCAGCTTATTAATTCTTGTCGGAAATTGTCAATGCAAAAAACATTTTTTTTTTCAAAACCGTTGCAAATATAGATTTTTGATAACAGACAGAAAATAAAGGTAAGGTGTGTATCTTTTTTAAAAAACAAATTTAAAGTTATTATTCAACCCTTCTAAAAAGTTTAGAACAATTATATCTAAGGGAAGAGGTATTTTAGGCCTTAGTCTAATTTTACGAAAATTGATTTATACTTCATAAAGTAGTACCGGGAGTTTTGAGATACCTACTTTGTATACAGTTGTTTAAATTAAATAGGTACACTTATCGTGCCACAAAAGTTCCCAAAATCTGGAAAATTGCGAAAATTGCATGTTTTGCTTAAAGTATTTTGTTAAGATTAAAATAATGGCTTAGTCGTTTATGAACCAATCAAATATTAGCAAATTAGCGTTTAGTCGGTAATTTGCTATTCAATAATCGTAATATTCCTTTTATACTTTTGTAATCGCATAATAATCCATATTCTAGGAATATTGTTACGGTATGTAACAATTAACTTTTAACACACGTTCACAAAAAAAGGCATTCTTTTTTTATCCTTTAATCTCGCTGTAATTGGTATTATAACATATGTTACTATATGCAATTACAATTTAAAGAAAGATTAGTATGCAGGTATATAAAATGTCGCTAAATACTTTTTTGATATTTATTTGTAAAAGGCAATTGTTGTAAATTATGGTGTAATTAATTGGACGCTTTATTTTCAGTGAGCATTTTACTATTTCTACTGGAATATGGCTACCTTCCCCAAAACAGACTTGGTTACATTTGTAAGGACCCCTCCATATCGGAGCCGTTTAATGGCGACACAATCACCTGGGTCATACTCCTGATCGGCTCCCTTGGAGGCCCTTTGATCATTTTTTTTGTAATTGAATATGAAGCCGAAGACGGTTTCAGTAAATACTGTTGCCTAAGGGTATGGCAATTGTACAGGGACTTCATCATCGGTGGCGCCTTTAATATTATGATCGTCGAGGTGGCCAAATCCATCGTGGGAGAACATCGGCCACATTTCATTGCCACATGTGCACCTAGCAAACATGATACGTGTGAGGCCGGCTCTTACATCACTGACTATGTTTGCACTAACACTCAGTATAGTCGGTATTTCGAAATCGACTCGTCTCGATCTTTCCCTTCTGGACATTCGTCTCTCTCAGTATTCGTTGGTCTTTTCTGTGCGGTACGTTTGATTCTTGGAGTCAGAAAATTCCATAGTGTACTTAATGTTTTGTCATATAATAAATAATACATTTTTTTGCAGACATACATAAATCGGCGATTGAATGTGAAGAAAACAGGTACCGTATTCAAGATCTTTCTAATGTTCATATGTATCACCTGGTCGTTGACATGTTCTTTAACAAGAATAACAGACCATCGCCATCACTGGTGGGACGTCCTAAGTGGTACCATTGTTGGAGTGGTTACCGTTTATTACACGGTGAAATGTCTATGCAACAATTTTGAAACAGACTTTCAGTCAAAACCATCAAAACCTGCAGCATCTGCAAGTACAACGGCGCTTCTTGACTTGAAAAATAAAGACGCCACAAGCGTCATTATCTAATAGGTCAATAATTACGATTCTGATTAAAATTTTTAAAAATGTGTCTTTACGTACATGTTCGTTTTTTAAAAAAGTTGTATATAGTAAAAAAAGGCAAAAATATCTTTTAGAGTATCTGAAGCTTTTCATATTTTGTAAATATTTTCGCAAGTACTACTTGCAAAATAAAAAGTGTCTATTTAATAAAGTTAACTCCAGAAATTGAATGCATTTGACCCTTATTTGAAAAATTATATAAAGTTTTTCAGAAGTAAGGAAACTATGAAAATAGTAGCATGTCTTGGTTACAAAGTCTGTTTGTACCTAAATACTATACGTAAGTAAATGTTTAACGTACTATAGTAAAAAACAACATCGTTAAATATATATATAATTACGTATAGAGCACTGTCTGTTTGTAGACAGAAAATAGTTAGCAAATATTTTTTGTTTTTTTAGCGAATCTTAAATGTACCTATACGTATTTTTTGTATTTATTTGTTTATACCCAGTATTATTGTAAATAAAAGGTCCGTTGTAACGACTGATAAATGACCAGTTAACTGTAATTTCCCATACAATAGATAATAAATATACTTTTAAAACAAATACTTTCGTTCTGTTTAAACTTAAGTTAAGAATTTATTTAATAATCACGCGTAGGTGCCGTGCCCTTAAAGAAAATAATTTTCTATCGGGACACTCCTTTGGGTAACATTTGACAAAAAATATTGAAATTTTACAAAAGAACACATCTTTGGAAAGTTCAAAAATTAAAACTCGTAATTTATTTTCCCAATTTTACTGCTGATGAACGACCAGATCTACAAAACTTCGCTCCAGTGCAAAGCCGATTGGCAAGGCGGAAGGCCTTCTTTGGAAATCTTTTTTAGGAAACTAGGTTTTAATTTTTCATTAAATCCCCTTTCATTCTCTTGCTCTAATAATCCAAAAAAATCACTAAAATCTTGAACAGGGACAAATGAATTCAGAATCGAATTGATGTTCTCCTTAATGATAAGCAATGATCATTAGACTACTTCGTTCAGTAAACAGTTCATAAGCTACCTTTACAACCAGTGAAATACATTTGAATAGCTTTATAGGTACAATAGCACAAAAGGCTCAATCAACACTTGACTTTGTTAATGTTAATTAATACATGTATGAATACATTTTAACTTTCCATTAATTAGTGACTATTTTGAAGAGATTTTAATAAACTGAATCATGAATTATATTAATCTACTCGTAGTAATTCATTTGGTTGCCATCAGATGTATCCTTGTCGTACTTTTTAATACTTATCTTAAGTACGTGCAACCAGTAAAATCTAAGATTTTGTATGGTCATAATTTTAAACTCTGTCAATCAATCAACAATTTTGAAATCAATTTTTTCATTTCAATTTCTTAATTGACACTATATGAAAGTCGTTACAATATGATTTCAATTAAAAACTACATTTGTCACAAACACTAATGTTACGTAAGAATTTATCTTCTCCAAGATAATATTATTGAAATGAAACTAGGTAGTTGTTAAAATTTATTTAAGTTATTTATAAAATAGATAAATTTGCCCTAGAACAATATAACATATATGTCGTATTATTATAGATATATATGATAATATTTCCAGTTTCTTCAAAAGCCTAAAATGAACTGAACAGTAAAAAGTGCGTCGATAAAACTTAATCCCTATTATACCTATTAGGAATAGTTTTAAAATAAATCTAAACCGCTACTGCTGTAAATTGTTTTAAAACACTTATTTCACAATTTTTTCCTAGGAAATAAATTTTGAGATAAATCATCTAATAATAAAATTGACCATGCTCGTAAAATTTACGTATATCAAGCTAGCACGACAAAGTTATTTTTCCGATTTCTAACTTGCATTATAATTTGTCGCTAATTTGTTACCAAATCCAAAAATTTGTCGCTCGTGCCGTTTAGCCATAATCAGCTTGATATCAAGCTAGCACTACACATAGCGTATCTCGAAAACGAAATGTCGTAGGATATTATTGTAAAGGCCATAATTTGTCGCTAATTTGTCGCTGAAAGATGACACATTAACGAATTTGTCGCTAGTCTTATCTTCAACTGATAAGCGAAAAACTGCTGGAAAACCATCAAACTGGCACTACATATGGCATATCTCCAGAAGGAAATGTCGTAGGATATTACAGTAAAGGCCACAATTTGTCGCTGAAAGATGACATTCAACGAATTTGTCGCTAGTCTAATCTCCGGCTGATAAGCAAAAAATTGCTGGAAAGCCATCAAACTTTCGAAAGGTAACGTGTTGCCCAACTTGGGGGAAACAGGGAAAACCTAATTTAAAAAATTTGGTAATAAATCCAATCTCTTAAAACAAATGTAACAAAGAACTCCTTGATTATTTGTTTGATGGTTTTCCAGCAGTTTTTCGCTTATCAGTTGAAGATAAGACTAGCGACAAATTCGTTGAATGTGTCATCTTTCAGCGACAAATTAGCGACAAATTATGGCCTTTACAATAATATCCTACGACATTTCGTTTTCGAGATACGCTATGTGTAGTGCTAGTTTGATATCAAGCTAGCACTACAGCTGATTATGGCTAAACGGCACGAGCGACAAATTTTTGGATTTGGTAACAAATTAGCGACAAATTATAGTGCAAGTTAGAAATCGGAAAAATAGCTTTGTCGTGCTAGCTTAATATGCGTGTAAAATTTATTAGTAGTTTATTATTATGCAAATGACATCACTGTTTTTCTTCGTCAAACATACATTAGGTATATAAATGCGATTTATGTCTAGAACGACTGTTTTTTTCCACAATTAAAAATTTGTTAATGTGATGAAATCTAAAGTATTTAAGATAAGCTATGTACCTATTTTGTGTAATTTTAAATGCATCTTATCTGCTTTTTCTAACATAAGTATTTAGTAAACTTACCGAAGAAACCATTTAAATCGAATTGAGGGCCGAGTGATACCTTTCGAAAAGCTTAGATCAAGATCAACCTTAGGACGCGCAATAATTATTTACCCCTTAACTCATTTAAGGATCAAATACTGATTTTTACCATTATACAGGGTGATCCAAGTCCAATGCCTTATCAGACGTTTGGTAATTATAGAAATTTTTTTAAAAAAATCATGTAGTAGTTACGACACTTGATCTACATTTTAAACATTTTTTAAATTTTGTTGCACTTCCGGTTATATCGAAAGTTTATACCCTTTTCCTTATTTTAAATGTGACACCCTTTATATTATTGCACCGTTGAATTTCTTTATTTATTTCAAAGTAAGATTTAAACATGATCCTTCTCGAAAACGCAACTATTTTGGAAATATACAATCGTTTTTATTTTCTGTTTGAAAAATACATTCCGAAAGATGACTTTGTACCGCCAATACTAATAAACGAAAATGAACCGAATTTTTACTCTAAATCAACTTTTTAATGGTCTTCGATGTCGGTGTTTATACAAGGTGTTCAGAAAAGGTTTTTGAAAGTTAAGAACTTCACGCTGCAATAATTTTCTTATTGTAATTGGAACATCTCATACACAATCGGATGCAGAATTAAATTCTGAATCGATCTATAATATAATATTTATTATGTTCCTATACCTGAAGTTAACATTTTTATAGTTGTTGGTTACTGGGCATTTTTATGAAAAATAATAATTTCGTTTCTAACCTAACCTAACCTAACCTGGTGAATAAACCAAACATTGAGCACTAGAGTAATACTTTTTAGAGAATTTCTCTCTAACTCTCATGTAAATGCAAATTGAATGATATTCCTGTAGCAAGGATTTTTTTTAAATCAAAACAGTTGAATTGAATAAAATTCTTCAAAGCCATAATAGATATTATCTATATTTAAAAAAGGGCGTAGCCAGGGAGAGGCAGAGGGGCCCAACTCCCCCTAAACTGTCCATTTTCTTATAATCCTCGAATATTAGTATTATAACTTTCTTTTTTTGTAACATTTTTGATACTGTTATCTTATTTTCAAATTCGGCCCCCCGCCCCGCTATTTATATATTTTACATATTTTTGGGTGACCCTGTATAATACTATAACGTAACCTAACCGAGATATTACATAAAATAGTTAACTGAAAACCTTATGGTACACATTCCTGTGTGTATGTACGTGATAGTACAGTTATTTAATTTATTATTTATCCAGTCTAACATATCTTTACATTTTTAGTAGGAAAATAAAAACGAATAAACTGAGTGTTGTCATTTTTTAAGTTACCAGAAATGTGTCCTTAAATCTTTTCCATTCCTCTACGTTGGTTATGTTAGTGTAAGTTACCTAGGCTTTGTAAACAAGAATCTTTGCGCCTTAAGAATGACACCATTAGAAAGCTCCTAGGTTTTTCAAAAAGTTACCATTCGATCTACAATTCAAATGTTTATTTATTGAAATGCTACGCCACTGTTTTTTCGCGCTTCTCTGCTCATTCTGTTCAATTCAATGCTAATATACGTACGTTGTACGATATGTTGCGTAATGTTCGCGACCTTGTGTCACTATCTAAGAACATCTCCCATGTATGTGTTTGTATGTACGAGTAGATTTTCTCATTACATCGAAACGGAGTTGTACAAATTGGCGATGTTCTTTTACTAACAATGAGTCTTAATCTTAATAGGTACACGTACATTAGTAAAATACAACAAATCCTACATAGGAACGTCATGTAATTACGAGGTGCACAACAAAATTAGTTGTGAGTCAGTCCGTTAGTCTCATATCGATTTAGCACGGCACAAGTTTCCGTGTTATTCTGCGCTAATAGTTACGGTGTGTTCAGTGTTTATTGTTGTATGTGAACACGTGCAATCAGTTATTACAGAAAAAAATCTATAAATTGAATTATTGTTGTTAGTTAATTACAATGTTAAAAAGTAGTGTTATTTAAAAAAAAAAATGAAAAGGATTCTGTACGTCATAGTGTGTGAGTTGATAATTTAAAAATCCAATATTCTGTTATTTTATCTTTCCCTAATACCCAGGTACCTATGTATAAGGAACGATTTAATGTGTGTTGACAAATATTCGAGCAATTGTAATATTAAATTAACAAATAATTTCAACAAATCTTAAACCTAACGGTACTGAATTCCGGTAAACCTTCCGCCAAGTATGAAAACAGTAAATAAGTAGGCACTAAAAAATTGATTAACTGCACACCTATTTATAATATAATCACTCATTGGTTTATTATGAGGAAGTTCTTAAAAACTAAATTAATTTTGTGCTATTTATTGTTTGTAATATAGGTAGGTACCTCTTGTTAATGGTTTAATATATATTACTAACTTTTAAGAGTAAATGATTATGCATTTTAATCAAAGTTGTACATTTTATTACAGTCTATACCGAATGTTCTTCGCGAATTAAATTAGTTCTTTTTTCTTTAGTAGCCGGTCCCTCTTCTTATTTAACATTAATTTCCAACCCACCCTCATTGGACACCCTGTACATTATAATAATGCAAATTGATTTATTTTGCATTTTTTCTATTCTTCCAATTTAATCTGATACTACAAATATTCCTTGCAGTTATATTTCAAAATTTTAATAGAAACAGCAATTAATTATTGTAGGATACACTTATAAAAATTAAATTTATAGGTTTCCTTTTTTGGTTTAGGTTATTAAAAAAAATTTACAATGTAACTTTATGGAAACTTCGTAATTGCTGTAGCAAATGCCTAACTCATTTGTTAGAAAAAAACTGTATTTTTATGAACTAAGTAGAAGCTAATTTCATTAGGGTGATTTCTTAATAACAGCATTTCACATTTCAATACAAACTGCATTCCAAACAAAACTGATCATCGTCTTCTAAATTTTTATTAGTATTTTATACCTGCAAACGATATATTTACATAACTGCGATTTATGGCTCAACTTTATAAAAATGGTTATTGTTGTACTGTTTGTGAGGTAATCCATTTTATGCAAAAAAGATTATGAATTTCTTTTTCCAAAATAATCCATGATTGTTCAATAAACCGTACAATAATATTGTTTAAAAACAAAAAAAAACAATAAGACATCCACGTTTTGCTATTTTTTTTGTGATCATAAGTACAACCAAATATTTGATTAATCCTTTCTGTCTTTTACGTACTCTGTAAATATAAAAACAAGTTATTTTTAGGTAATGAAATAGTAAACAAATTATAGGGAACTGAATTCACATAAATGTTCTCACAGGCGTCATGACGTGCATATCTAGGATTCTATACCACAGAAATCATAATTATAAGTTTACGTGTGTGTCTTGAATCACTCTTAAATACAATTATAAAGATTTAATTGCAGTATTTTACTAAAAAAAGACGTATCTGTGTCTTCTGTTATCAAAACACTTCAATATATCACGCTGGTTTTTGTGACGGTAGTTTACGCGAAAGGGTGTCGAGGAGGGGGGGAAGAAGTTCCTTTTTTGATACATATAATTTCAAATTTGACCAGGGCTAGGAAAGAACCAACTCTTTAAATAGAAAACTATCCATCCTTTTATGATTAGTGCCTAATTTTAATCACTTAATAATATTTTTGAATGCAGAGACGTTCAAAATAGTCTAGGGTCCAAAGATTTAATTTTGATCATGTAATTGAATTAATTAAAATTGTATATTTGTTCAAAGTTCACTGTATGAATGAAATCACCCGACAAAAATCACTAATGACTATTAAAATTACAGTACATTTTAAAATAAGTATGTACACTATTTCATAATTATTTCAGAAAAAGTAGAAAATTTTGAAGTTTTTTAGCTTAAATTGCTATTATCAATTCAAATGTTATATAAGTACAGACGAAAACGAGTATTTTATTTGTGTAATTCTCCAATAGCTGTCAATAGTAAATATTATTTAATACCAATTTAACATTATTTCAAATGAAAATTATCTTATCTAATATTCTGAGAGTTAACTTACAGTAAATGATTAAAAATATCGCTTCCCTATCTATAATAACTTATTTGATTAAACTAAAATAATAATCTTCGATCACATATTCGATATCGATAAATATTCTAGGCAATTTATTTTCATGTAAATTGTACATAGGTACTTAACAAATAATGTTTATTAATGATAAATATGTTTTGTAGTGTTATTTACCCTATATACAGTCAAAAATGTTACTAGTACATCTAGAAGATCGGCTGGTTTTTACTGTAAAGATCCTAAAATATCCCATGCATTCAATGGAGATACGATACCATGGAATAGGGTCTTCATTATCAGTTTAATTTCTACATTTATCATCATATCAACCACCGAATTCCATTTGAGCGTTGGTTTTAAATCATGCAGGTAGGTTTACTTTTTTACTGTATTAAAATAATTAACATTTTCTAATATATAGAAGAAAAACCATTATTCTATTAAAATTGGAATAACGAAATTGACTAAAGTCTATCGTTGAATTAAGAAAACTCTAACCTCTTTGAGTAACTGCACAAGTGGCACCAGCATCACCATATGCCAAGTGGTTTCATTTTCTCCGAACATTTGTCGATTTCATTTGTTTTGAATTGAAGTATACGTATTTAACATACCATAAATTATTAATTTAATAAGAAACTATAATACCAAATTTTCAATAATTAAAACAAAAATATGCAACGATTTGTAACAGTTTAAGTTTTGTAAAAATGCATATTAAATAAAAGGTAAAAAACAAACGCTTGGTTAATTTTCACAAATTTAATTAGTTTAATTACTCACTATAATTTTGTTGTACTCTTGATAATGACGAATTTCGTCGAAACAATATTGTTGAAGTTGATAATTAAATTTGTGAAAATTAACCAAGATTTGTTTTTTACCATTTATTTAATGATTTGTTAAACGAAATTTCGTTTTCGCGTAAAAAAAGGACCTGTAATGGGTTTTCTAAAGATAATACAATACGTGCTTTTAGCAAAGCTTTTTAAAAAAAAGTTTTTCCGTGTTTATTTCCCAATACCTAGCTACTAATGCTATTGTCGGGCAGTCCCTCTTACCTACTCCCTTGTTCTACTCCGAAGGGTAAAGTCTCTACCATACGGTGGAAAGCCCTCTTTAGCGTCCTTGTATGAATAGTACAATCGGTGGGAAATGGTTGAGGTAGATCGGTAGATAAATAGACGAACAAACTGAAATGAAAACTAAACGGGCCCCATAACCTAATTTTATTATTATGCTCTAACAGTAAGATTCGAAAGTCTTCTCCTCAACCACCACAGCTCCAGAGCAAGCGGTTTCGAATCAAATCAGTTTTCCCCCGAACACTAAACTATGATTTACACCTAGATTGCTAGACCTGGACATGCTTTAAATAATACAAATTATGCTAGGTGCCACTTTAAAATCTCCTTTTAATAAACAGTAACAAAGCCGGACGGTTAAAAATTAAAAATTACAGTGAATTTGTGAAAGTATAACTAGTGAAAAGACTTAGGCTTTCACGGCCGGCGTTTTTAGAAGAAATTGTGTAATCCGGGCTTAATGGGCGTGGTCTAAGATTATTTCTCCTTCGGTGAGAACACCGAAGAAGACTCTTATCCGACGTTTCAACAATAACTGTGGTTGGCATGCTCAGGGAACGAAGGGAGTCTCAGCACAACCGCAGCGATGGACATAACGCCCACGCTACGTTCCCTGAGGAAACTGAGGCTGCCAACCACAGTTGTTTGCGAAACGTCGGATAAGAGACTTCTTCGTTGTTCTCACCGAAAGAGAAATAATCCTAGACCACGGCCATCAAGCCCGGATTACACAGTTTCTTCTATTATAACTAGTTTATGGCTTTCTTGAGTTACCATGCCTGTAATATTGACTTGTATAGCGAGTATACTATATTTCATTGATACAAACTGACTCGGTTGCAATTTTCGAAAAAGTTATCGATATACGTAGACAAAGTGCATGTAGGACATAGGTTAACGAATGTTATAAATATGTATAATAAGCTAGTTTGTAAAATATGTACTTTTTATCTTCTTTCGGTAAGATAGGCATTAGTTAACGCACATCGTGTATTACTATCCCTAAGGATTAAGATATAAGTCAATTTGGAGTAATCTCGGTAGTTTTTAAGTATTTTGAATAAATAAAACTAAATAAAGTGACTTTCCATAAAAAGGAACATATTAAGTTTTCTTTTTAAAAATGTAAACCGAGACTTCAAAATTGTGACTCTTGGTTATCATAAAATAAAGACCCTCACAATATTTCATATTTCTTTAAAATGTCAGTTAAAACAGGTTCTAGACCGTCTTTACCTGAGGAAACAAAGGGTGCGTAGCACCCGGGCGCAGGATCTTAGGAGACACAAGCTGTCGAGTTAGAATTGCTATCTTTATTTTTTATAAATAAAGACACTTTTAATTATCTTTATTGTAGTAATTTAATGTCCGTGTTTCCTAATTATTTCAATATCTTTACGTAGATATTTAAGCATCGAATCGAAAATAAAACACAATGTTAAAAATATGCGTATTAAAAGGCCCCTGAGTGAAAACGAAAAATCTAAGAAGAACTTGTTGGAAAATGTCTTCGTTTATTAGATATATATTTTGGAAGCCCAAAAGTCCGGGAAAATTGCGTGCGCACCCCCCTATATAACGGCAAACAACCCTTTATTTAAAATGTATATTACTGCACATTACAGGCTCTTCAGAAAAATAATGAAATTCATAAAAATTTAAATTATTTGTATCAAAGTATGTTGAATTGAATCATGATCGTAGGGGCCAGTAGAGAACCCTTATTTGTAAAACTGCCCTTCTTGGGGGTGAAGTTTGCCGAACTTTGCGGCAAAATTGAAAAAATAATTCGAGACCTTTTTCGATTGAAAATCTAAAATACCTGTAATATATAAATTACAAGTGTTGGACACAATTTTAAAAAAGCACCCTTCGATTGTGGGTGAACTTATGTCAGAATTGAAAAAAATATAAAACAATTAACTTACATTAATCAAGGACTTTTGTAGTTTATGTATGGTTTGTACTTATTTTCATGTGGTTTAATAACGGGAGACATTTTCCAACACATTTTTTTTCCTATATTTTTCAATCAGGAGGCAAAAATCGCCTATCTACCATATTGGCAAGAGGCCGCATGCTGATTTTCGAACCCCGGCGCCCAATATCGTTAAGCTTATTAGACATTTTCCAACTTCATAAGCTTCAGTCTGCAGTGTTACGTTACATTGGATTTAGAAGATACAGAAATAACAATTATTAAGTTAAACAATGCAAGGAGCATTAAAACTTTATAATAATCATTATACTATTTAAAAATTATTCGGTGCATTTTCACTAATTTCCAAATATAATATTAAGGGCCGTTCATAAAATACGTTCGCATACAAGGGGGGGGGGGGTCTTGCTGAGTGTGACAAGATGTGACAAGGGGGGACGGGGGGTCTACGACAACGTGACGTAATAGAAATATTATTTAAACTATCGTGGGTGCATTCGTGGAGAAACATTTTAATAAGAAAACACAAACAAACGTTTCTGCAAATAAACTTTTATTACTCGACAATTGTTTCGAACCTAGACGGTCATTTTCAAGAGTACCTACTACAAACGGTTACTAATCTTAAAATGTAAATGACAATGTTTATATAGGTATTACAATTAGGGGGTGGGGTGCAAAAGGTAACAATTAGAATTTTGAAATGACTAAGGGTGTATTGTAATTTAAAATTTCTTTTTGGTTGTTTACTAAATTTTTTCCTGATTGTAGAGCATTTTTTATTTCTAAATTTTCAAGAAGGGTCAGTTTTCTGCCCTTCGGTTGTGAATGTAAAACTAACATATTATCTATGTCTATGCTATGATTATGGGTGATACAATGTTCGGCTAGGCCTGTTGAAACTTTATGTTTTTTAATGCTATCTAAATGTTCTTTTCCGCGTATATCTAGTGAACGTCCACTTTGCCCAATGTAAATTGCATCACATTGCATACAATTTAGTTGATAGACACCGCTTCTTTTTGGTTTATCTATTTTTAGTTTGTTGTTGACTATAAACCAAAAAGAAGCGGTGTCTATCAACTAAATTGTATGCAATGTGATGCAATTTACATTGGGCAAAGTGGACGTTCACTAGATATACGCGGAAAAGAACATTTAGATAGCATTAAAAAACATAAAGTTTCAACAGGCCTAGCCGAACATTGTATCACCCATAATCATAGCATAGACATAGATAAAATGTTAGTTTTACATTCACAACCGAAGGGCAGAAAACTGACCCTTCTTGAAAATTTAGAAATAAAAAGTGCTCTACAATCAGGAAAAAATTTAGTAAACAACCAAAAAGAAATTTTAAATTACAATACACCCTTAGTCATTTCAAAATTCTAATTGTTACCTTTTGCACCCCACCCCCTAATTGTAATACCTATATAAACATTGTCATTTACATTTTAAGATTAGTAACCGTTTGTAGTAGGTACTCTTGAAAATGACCGTCTAGGTTCGAAACAATTGTCGAGTAATAAAAGTTTATTTGCAGAAACGTTTGTTTGTGTTTTCTTAGAAATATTATTTATTTGTTCGTTACAAAAGATATTTATTAATTTATTTAAATTTTATTATGAAAATAAAATGAAAATTTTTGACTATCAAAATTTGTGTACTATCAATCAAAATTTATCATGTTCACGGGGGGGGGTTAGTTTTTGTGATGTAATATTAACAGGGGGGTCACAGAAAGTGTGACACAGCGTGACAACCGAGGGGAGGGGGTCAAGGAAAGCTAATTTTAGTGTGACGTATTTTATGAACAGCCCCTTAAGTAAAGATAAAATGAATGAAATATTTTTTTCACAGATGTACCTTTAGAGAGTAACAAATAACTTAATAGTATTGACCTTTTAAGTATTCATATACTAATACAGCACCGGCGACCTACATAAATGAGAAAACCAAATGATATACAAATACTGTCACACCAGATAAACAAATAAATCTTTTTAAAAAAATCTTTAGTTGTTATCTTTGAAAAGTTCAATTTATGTAATCAATGATCTTTAAACACATTGTAATATTGAACTTGTACGTTTCTAGAAAACGTTTCTTTTTTTAATGAAACTACTTTTCATGATTACCTAATATTCTCCAGATAGGTATATAATTTATTCACCATTCCTTTTTCATGTAATTAAGCATTTTCTTAATGAAGTAAAGCACAACAAAAACAATTAAAGCTGACAAACAAAAGGCATCGATTTACAGTAATTTTTAGAAGTTAATTGTCCTTATAAAGCAAACTACCCATTAAAGGTCAGTTTAGCAAAAGGTCCATTGAATTTAAGCCAAAGAGATTTTAAACAGATGAGGGAGACGGTTTGGATGAGAAAAGACCTTCTTTCCCTTCTGGGTTTTCTGCTTGATTTAGCGGACAATAAATTTTAACTTTTAAGTGCGTTTGTGTGTTTTACGACTTCTGGAAATCCACGAAAATTTAGACACCACCAGATTTAACTAAAACGTTGCTTCAAAGTTTTGCAATGAACAATTCATGGCAATTGTAATTTAAAGGGTGTAATTAAGACAACTGTACATCACAATGTTAAATGACATATTTCCCTTAGAAGGAAATACAATGTATATACCTAGGTAGTAGCATAAATTACAAGTAAACATAAGAATCAGTTACCTGAATTTGGACGAATAAGTCCCAATACAAACATCAGTAAAAAACATACAACAAAATAGAATAATTATTGTAGTAATCTTATAATGGTTGATTACTGTCATGTCAATGAATTTTTCTGTTTTGTAATATGTTTTTAAGTAGTTTTGTTTGTGATTAAAACTTGTATTTTATGCCTATTTTTTTTTTATTTGTAGTAAATCATTAACACATTGCTTTAGCAGTATTTTATAATATACATATAAAGTGCGATGAATTTTATGAAATTTTAAAATATTCGTCTATATTTAACAAGGGGAATAAAATAAAATTACTTCCATACCTGAATTTATCTTTTTTGCAATTAGTAAAACGAAAAAAATTACAAATGAAGGACAATAATATTTTTATCTGACGAAGATTTTTCCGGGTCTAGGAAAATACTCGTCAGTTAGACTCCGGTGGTGAAAGCCTTCGCACTTTTGCCATATATAGAAAGGGCACTAAAATCGTTGTAATGTTATTTTTCTAAATTACCCATGGGTGAATTTAATAAAACAGAACATTCAAACAAAGACACTAAAAAGATAAAGATGAATAACTGAACTTGAAACCGGCATAAAAGATCATTTATTTTGAAGCAACAAAAGCTGCTTAAGGTTTTTTAAAAGTTTAAATCTTCTTACCTATAATCCAGCTATCAATACGTGTAAAATCTATAATTACATGCCTTGAAAGCAATCAACTAGGATGTGTGATGGAATTTACTGACTGTTCGTAATTATTATTAATCTCATTAAACCTAGAGATGGAATTACGGTGAATGTTTGATTAAACATTATAACAAATAAAACAAAAAGTAAAACGTTTCAACTTAAGTTTATTAGAACTCGACGAGTTCGTTTCGGCCAGTCGGCCTTTATCAAGAAAATACCTATCAGTCCAAAAATCTCAAAAACTTTTAAAAAAATAGGCATCTGTGTAATAGAGGTAAATAAAAACAATTTAGGCACAATTTTAGTAAATAATATACGTCTATGACCACAACTATTTTATAAAAAAATAAAAGCATTTTCTCTGCTTTCTCTGAACACTGCGTTCTCAATAATCACAATTTAAACCATGACAATATTAAACTTTTGCACATGTGTAATGAAAACTGTAAATCAAATTTACTTGAACATCTAGAAATTAAAATAGCTATTAAGAATAACGAAAATCTTGTAAATAATCAGGTAGAATTGTCAACCTCTAGTACACCTTTATTACTCGCAGGTATTTAGGTTTTCCCTACAATTAAGTTTATATTAAATTAATGTATCCCAAAATGTTCATCCGGTAATATTGTCTCTTGATAAAGGCCACTGGCCGAAACGAATTCGACGAGTTCTAATAAATTGAAGTTGAAACGTTTTACTTTTTGTTTTATTTCTTATTAAACCTAACATTCGGGGGACCTATTCGATTTAAGATCCAAATTTCTCCGTTTTTCTTTTTTGAATCTTGTAAACAAATATATACTGTATTAGATATAAAATCCGTTAATAACTTCATTACTTCTCATACTATACGGTGAGGAAAATTTAGAAGAACATACAATACGATCGTCTGTTTATTCGATTGAATATTTTTTAATTTCCAATAATATTTTTGTTATGTTAAGGTCTATTAAGCAAAAGGTGGCTTGAACATAATATGCAACAGAACGTAATAGGTAAATAAGTTCTACTGTCTTTTTTCTCCTTCTATTCATCATCATCTACCAATTTCTAAAGAAGGTCGAAGCTCTTTCAACTATTACAAAGTGTATATTGGAAGTGCAACCCTCGCCTGAATTATAATTAGTGGAAATGAAATACAAAGTTTTTGCTTCATTGTTTTATCGAAACTGCCTATTCATGGCGTGCTGATAAGAATAAATTTATAATAATTTGGATATTTTCATGCAGCACTAATTAAATTTTATTCACCAGGAGCATTACGGATCTTAAGTACACACAATTCATTTAGTGAAGCAGATGATTAAGCATTTATGTGCCCAATATAATATTCCGAAATACCATGGGCGTACCCAGCTTTTGGCCTAGGGGGGGGGGGGGCAAATAGGATTTTTAGGTCGAATCGTCCGCGGCTGTTTTGTCATACACACAACACACTACGCAAACACACCTACATGAAACATTAGGTGTAGTAGTGTGGTGTGTAGGGCAAACAGCCGCAAATGATTCTGCTTTATAGGTAGTTAAATAAATAAAAGTAAATTTTACTAAGCATGCATTTTTATTTTATTTAAATCGCTTCTACTTTAAAAGTAATTTTTCGGCAAAACAATAACATGTCAAATAAAACAAATGCTAGTCGCTCGCAACTCCCTACCGAAGATTACCGAATACAGCCGAGCGTTTGAACACGGTAATCTTCGTTCGTTATCGTCTCGCACGTTTTTTTGGCTATTGCACCGTGCATTTTGCCAGTGTCTAACTGCACGGTTTATTTAAAAGTTAGAGCATAAGGCCCCGTTTACACTTTGATTAGTAATTAGGCGAGTTCATACATGTTCTGCGGGATATCCAGAGGGGGGCAGCTGCCCCCCCCCCTGCCCCTACCTGGGTACGCCCATGTCGAAATAGCAGAAACGAATAAATCAGTAGATATACTTTAGTCCGGTCAATTTAGACATTCGAAGCTACATAAATTCCCACCAAGCTGAAAATCAGTGAGATTGTTTAAAATATGATTAAAAATAAAATTTGAAAGTTCCCCATCTTTCCCCTGTATGGAAAAAAATTTATTCAAGGTTAAAGGTCAAAAAAATGAGTTTTTCGCGATTTTCAGTAAAACGGTAAGTTTTATCATAAAATTACCCCAGACAAAAATTGTAGATCATAAAATTATCTATAAAATATGTATCTCTAAAATACCCCAAAATAAGCTATGTGACAAATAAATCCCCAAGAACTAGAAAATATTTAGTGCAAATAGAAAAACGTTTGTAGAGGAAAAATTTTCCCCAGAAGAATTCCCCTGAAAAATATATCCCCAAAAAAATACCCCAAAGGAAAAAATCCCCTATTTTTTGGGGAAAATCCCCTAATCTGGCAACCCTGAGACTAACAGTATTTCATTTATTGGGCACACTGACATAAAGCAGATATATGACCCTAGCAACGCATACAATTGACAATTTTTGTCTGGGGTAATTTTATGATAAAGCTTACCGTTTTGCTGAAAATCGCGAAAAACTCATTTTTTTGACCTTTAACCTTGAATAAAATTTTTTCCATACAGGGGAGAGATGGGGAACTTTAAAAATTTTTTTTTAATCATATTTTAAACAATCTTACTGATTTTCAGCTTGGTGGGAATTTATGTAGCTTTACTCTTATTTTTTGGTCTAATTTGACCGGACTACTTTGTATTAAATATATACATTAATATATATTAATAACATGTTATCTGCAATCAATATTTGCCTGTCAAATTTTATATCGGCCTAAATGAGAATTTCTTGTAATCCTTCCCAATTCTTATAAGTACAGATATTTTAAAAATATTTTACATTGTAATTACAGTTTTTGTATCTCATTTAAATAATCAAAACTTCGATTAAATGATAGTGTCTGTCGCAGCTAAGGTCATAAATGGTCAGAAATTACTATTTTGCGCCCTTAATTTAACAAATTGTTTTTCTTTTACGTTTTATTCATATTTGATTTTTATTTTGATTATTTTTAATTTTTTTGTTTACTACAATAAAATAAATAATGGATAACTATAGTACATCTAAAATTAGATGCAAATTATCATAAAAGTTGCTATTTTTTTTTTTAATAATATATATAAGTGTACCTAAAAAACATTGTAATTTTTAATTGTCATTCAATGAGGCCTTACGGTTCTATCGTCCAACTTGGTTTATATAACACTAACCGATAAAATTTGTGGAAAATATAATAAATTTTATCTATACTTTACCAACCTTAAGTTGTACAGAAAAGAGATCATTTACGCATAAAAAAATTAAATTATTAATAGGATTTCTAAAATAGACAATCTACGATTTAGTTACCTTTTTTTATTTGAAACCGTTTTAATTTGTTATGTACCTACAGCTTGATTACTCTAAGATGAACTCTGAAGATTTTACAGTCGGAGTAGAAGAAAGAAAGAGAACGTATTCGGAAGAAGAAAGATACAATCAACGCTCGATAAATTACGACAAATAAATACCTTATACTAGTTTTTAGACAGAGGTGCTTGATGTCTCCTCTCCGGTAGTGGTTAATTTACTTAATACCTGAATCTCCCGATACTATGTATCCAAAATTATTATACATAGATATACCTTTCAGTAATGAAACGTGTTACTATCGTAGCATTTTGCACACTACATTGGCAGCTTTTATATTCTTTAAAAGTATGCAAATATTTATTTACATTTATAAAGGATTTATTTAATGAATAATGATAACATTTTAATAAAAATAAACCATATAAAAGCGAAAAAAGTAATCCACTTATAAACAAATAGATAAGTGTTTACAATTGATATTAATATTAAAAAGTAATAAAAAGGATTTGTAATTATGATTGAATTGTAGGTAAAACTAGTCTACAAAATCTATTTTTGACAAAGTAATGGTATTTATGTTTCCCATTCGGTATATTATATTTCCGTATTCTTCCGACTGCTTGCAAGTAATTGCTAATATAAAATGCTTTTACCGGGTGCTTTATTATCCACTGAGAGCATTATTTAAAGATTAACTCATTAACACAAATAAATATTAGATGCTTTTAATGACAACTTTATTAGTCGGGCTTAGAAAGACATTATCAAACTGAATATAACATTGAACTTATTTATATTTTGCAATAGACAACTGTTATACGTCAAGTTTAAAAATATATATATATATATATATATATATATATATAATAATTATATAATATTTCGACCATTTTTAAATGAATAGTCGGGCGATTTAGGATGCGCCCTGACAAGTACTCTGCTTCAAACGAAGCATGCAAATGCATCTCTGTGGCTATCGCCAGCAAGTAGTAATCCCGGAGATCATCCTCGAGTAATTTTACTGTACGTATATACCATTTCAATGTTATTTTAATTTTCAGATATTTATTCCACTGGTACGTAAACTTTCTAGTTGGAGCTTTAATGAATTTAGTTGTTGTTGAAGTTCTAAAAACATTAATAGCTGAACACAGACCACATTTTTTGCACACGTGTATTCCTGATCAGCACGAAACTTGTGATGATGGAGACTACATCAAAGAGTACAATTGTAAAAACAAAAATTATGACGACCATTTTCACAAGGATTCCATAAAATCCTTTCCTTCTGGGCACGCTTCTTTTTCGGTATATGTAGGAGCATTTTGTCTGGTGAGTTATACAATTTTAAAATATATTCTATTATAATTAAGATCTATAATAAAATATAATTAATTTAATGATCTGGACATACAGGATTATATCAGTAAAATTATGAACTCTATTCTTTTATCGGAAAGGTCGGCAATATAACTGTAAAACTCTTTACACCGAACTTGACCCTATTTTTCACATCAATGTTTATATTTATTTACAAATGTTATCAACACAAAACCACTATCTACGAGTATAATATTTTTCTAATATCCTACTTTATTCATATAAAAGATATCCCATTTATTTTTTTTGTCGTTGGTAACAGTTAAAACTGAAACTGAACACATTTTTACAAGTTAATTGCCCATTCAGAGGGGTAGCATTTCAAAAAAAGGTTCAATCCGAGATAACCTCGTAAAATTGAAAGGCTTTCAAACCAAAAATGCATAAAAAAAGTTATAAACGATCGAGGCAATTACGAGTTTGACAAGATAATTTTTGATTACATATGCTTAGGAAAATTAACTTAGTTTCATTTTTTTTTTCTCACGATTCGAAATATCTTTTTGCCATCGAAACGGATACCATACATTATATTAAACTAATAACAACAGGTTTGACAAAATTTCGTCAACATATTACAAAAAGATTAAATTAAAATGTATATGTAATAGGATAAAGTTTAATTTGTTTTCTTTTCAATAAAACTGTGTCCCTACGATAAACAAAAACTTTGGCCTATACCAGATATTTCATTAAGAGTGGCCAACTGCCAAATCTCGGAAACTACTGCGTATAAAAATTCGGGGAAAAAATTATTATATCTACAATTTATTGTTGCGAATTGCGCCCTCTAGCAATTATACTCGAAACTTTCAGGTACCAATAGACATGGTTTTTGCGAACACATACATTCCTCTTTCAAACAAGCTTGAGTTTACAAAAATCGGATAAGTCTTTTCGAAGATGCAGCAATTTAAATAAATAGACATTCAGGGGCTTCGCACTTCTTATATTAAAATTTATACTCCAATGAGCTTGAGATAGGACGCATTTTTTCAGGCTTTTCAATCGTGTTATTAAAGTTGTAGTTTAAAATGACAACTTTCGGGGAAATCTTGAATTTTATGATTTACCTTATCAATCTCCCTCTTGCAATGAAATGCGGAGCTAAAAAATAATTTGCAAGATTTTCTCATGGACACTTTAGTAATAATTTTTTATTTTCCTGAATTTATATGCCCAATGGTTTTCGAAATATGGCAGGTTTCTGCCCTTAATGAAACACCCGGTTTTTCTGAATTAGAATCTATGTATGTATTCAGACATCGTAGAACTCGAAAATTCTTCAAACTCTGAATTACCTTCTCCAAAATTTAACGCTATTTAATTTAAAATATTTTTATATTTTTTGCAGATCTACCTCACACGTCGCCTGGCAATAAAGCCGTTAAATGGCGCCACCGAATTAATTTTAAAGTCGCTGTGCATTATCTGGGCGTTATTTTGTTCCTTGTCAAGGATTACGGATCGTCGCCACCACTGGTGGGATGTCCTGACTGGCTCTATAATTGGAATTTTCACAGTACTGTACATAACAAAATCGCTTTGTAAAAATTTTAATTCATTTTTAGGGCAAAACGCTGCAGCGTCATCAACACAGAAGGTATCATGATTACAATAAACACTAGCACAATTTAAAAATGTATTGGAGAAGGGATTACTATTGTTTATAATTTATATTTATACTTAATGTAATATACGTAATTAAATTAATATAAAATTAATATCTAATTAAATAAAATGAAATTTGTCCATCGTTTTATTTAAAATCACTTATAAACCTTTTAATATTCCAGATTTAGCACGATATTTAAAAACTTACATTTCCTAGAATTAGTTATAAAATATAAATATGAAAGATAAGAACGTTATAGATATTTTTTGAGGGATTTAAATGATAAGAATAAAAATATGTAAATTAAGTCGCCTTGACCTCTAATAGCAATTTACTAATTATATCTTTTTAATTAAAATACAACTAGGTAATGATGATTTTCTTATTTGTGTATATTATTATTGTGGGAATTGAAAGATATCGATGGTTTTATTGTGGTTTATTGACAGAATAAAAGTAAAATATAAGTTTTAAAAATTTAATGATAACTACTACCCAACTCGAATACCTCTCCGTCTAAGTTCATACTCTGCACTCTCTGTCGTCTCCCGCGCACCCTCGCATTATCTATCAGCCTGAACAAGACACACCCCTTCGCTCATCCGCCCCACAGTTCATTACATTCAGGCTTATTACTTCTCTCTCTCTCACACACACACACTCGCTTGTTCGTTCACTTTCTCTTTCTCATACACTCGCTTGCTCGTTCACTTTCTCTTTCTCTCTCTCACATTCATATTCCTACACTCGGCCATCCTGCGTTCGATATCGCCCCGATATCATCTTCATCTTCATTATCCGTCTCGTAATCATTGCCAGGCTGGGCCCACGGCTTCATTCGATCGGCGGATGTGCTTGTCGAATTTGGTCCTTCGTGGTTGCCAATCTTTTCAACCTTATATCGGTTGTTCCTCATAACCATAGTAACTTTATAGGGTCCCAAATAATTTGGATATAGTTTCAACCCTGGTCCCAGTTGAGAACGTTGTATGGCGACGATATCGCCGACTTTATAAGCTATTGCATCTTTGCGTTTTTTGTTGTACAGCTTTTTATTTTCCTCTTGAATTTTCAGAATATTCTGTCTCGCCTCTTCGCGTAAATTAGCACGGTCTTGCTCGAATCCCTGCATGTTGATTTCGTCAATTATTTTCTTCAGTTTGGGGTCATTCTTGAGTCGCATTGGACATCCGGTCATTACTTCGAAGGGGGTCTTTCTAATGCTACGGTGAAAAGATGCGTTAATGAAGCATTGAACTGCGTCGGTGTATTTGTGCCATTCTTCGGGTTTCGGGGATGCAAGTTTTGTCAGCATCGGTATGATCGTCCTGTTCACCCTTTCTACCTGACCGTTGCCACGGGGTACTCCGGTCGTGATGAGCACATGTTCAATTCCTTCTTCGGCGCAATATTCCTTGAATCCATGGGAGGTAAAGGCTGTCCCTCGATCGGACACAATTCGTCTCGGATTACCAAACACTGCAGATTGTTTTTTTAAACGATTTATGACTTCTTCTGTCGTCGTGGATTTGGTCGGATAAAGCCAAGTAAATTTAGTGAAAGCGTCGACGATCACTAACAAGTGTTTGTAGCGCTTTTGTGTTGATGGCAAAGGCCCTAAATGGTCGATGTGAAAAGTATCGAGTGGTGTGTCTCCTTTGTCTATAGGATTCAAAAATCCTTGTGCCTTTCCGGATCTTTTCTCTGCCAATATGCATGAAAGGCAGTTATTTATGGTCTTCTGTATTCTCTCGTTCATGTTTGGAAACCAAAAGTCTTGTTCGAGGATGTAGGCTGTTTTTTTCATTCCAAAGTGTCCCCTTTCATGGACCTGCTTAATTAGTTCTCGCTGCATGACTCTCGGCACTACTAGCAAATGGTTACCATTTTTTTCTTTGTACAACAGACCACGCTTCGTCACAAAATCTGTTCGCTTCCGATTGTCCACTTCACTTGTAAGTATTTTAATGTCGGGATCGTCTTCCTGGGCCTTTTGTATTCTCAGAATTAATATATCACGACTTTCTTGCACATACAATACGGTCGTCGGATTACGGCTCAAGGCGTCCACATGTTTCATGGATGTGCCTGGTCGATGTTCAATGGTGTATTCAAACTCTTCAATCAACAATGCCCAATGGGCTACCCGCAGGCAGGTATCTTTCTTTGCCATTGTCTGTGCAAAGGCTCGGCAATCAGTCACAATTTTAATGGGTGTACCCAGCAAATACACCCTGAACTTCTTTAATGACTTGATTACGGCCAATATTTCCAATTCGTAGCTCGTGTATTTTTCTTCCGTCGGAGTTGTTTTCCAACTCGCATAATAAATTGGATGCAGTTTTCCGTCTTCGGGGTCTTTCTGCAGGAGAATTGCACCTAATCCCATCATACAAGCGTCGGTATGCAATTCGGTTTCCACGCCGTCTCGATATAATTTCAATACAGGATCTTGTATGAGTGTGTTCTTCAGATGGTCGAATGCAGCTTCTTGGTGAGGCCCAAACTCAAACTTTGCCCCGTCTTTTAATAACTGCGATAATGGTCTCGCAATCATGGCAAAATGTGGGATAAATTTTCGGAAATATCCCGTCAGCCCTAAGAAGGACTGCACCTGCTTCGTTGTTGACGGCTTCGGGAAATTTGCTACGGCCGCGATCTTCTTACTTGAGGGTTTAATTGACCCATCCTCAATAACGTACCCCAAGTATTCAACACGCCGCACCAGCAACTGACATTTCTTCCAATTTATTATGAGTCCATAGTCACTAGCTGTCTTCAAAACTTGTTTCAATCGCTCGAGGCAATGTTCTTCGTCTTTTCCCAAAACAATTAAATCGTCTAAGTAGGCTAACACTATACCTTCTGCTAAGAGTTCCCGGAAAACAGCGCGGATGTGTCTCTGAAAACACGCGGGAGAGTTACTTAGACCGAACGGCGCGCGAAGAAATTCGTACTGTCCGTCTGGCACAATAAAGGATGTAAATTTCACGCTTTCTTCTTGCACCGGCACATGGAAAAATCCGTCTTTTAAGTCTAAACAGCTGAAAACTGCACTATCCGAAAGTCTGTCTATTTGATCTTCCATCAACGGCAAGGGGTAACGATCGCGCACAATTTTTTTGGTTAGGCGTCTATAGTCCACACATAGTCTAGGTTCGCCATTCTTCTTCTCGACGAGAACTATAGGGCTTGCATAGGATGATACACTTGGCCTAATAATCCCTTCATCGAGCCATTTGTCGATTATTGAATTAACTACGCCTTTTTGCGCGGTTGATAGTCTTCGCGGGCTTTGGAAGACGGGCACATCATCGTTTAGCACAATTTGCATTGTTACACCGCTGTCTAGTTTATTTACCGGCTTGTACTCGTCTATAAGTTTTCGCACGTTTTGTTTTATGTCAGCACTTTTGATGTGATCTAATTGCACTGCCTCTTTATTTGTTGAATCTTCGTCGGTCGCCTCGATGCACAAAACTTGTTTCCAGCCTTCGTCTATTGTTTCGGAATCCGACTGGAGTTTCTTCAATGTGGCTTGTCGATTTTTCACCGTTATTTCCGCGAAATCGGATAATCCGCTCCCGATAATCATTTCGTACCCTATCACGTTATCCGGCACCACGTCAAATGCGAATTCGAATTTCATACTGTCGATAGTGATATCGGCGAAGAACCGTCCGAGGGTCTTATTACCGGTTGACCCAGCTCCATCAAACGGTATCGACACTGGCCGTAACTTTGGTGCATCTAGTTCCATGTACAATGTCCACCGAATCAAATGTAGGTCACTTCCCGTATCAATTAGCGCGTTTACGTCTTTGTCCATAATTGTGACCGTCTTGAGAATTTTCTTGTTACACGACCGCACCGTATCGCACCTCGAACTACTTGGAGCACTGTTGCTATTATTTTTACAACATTTGGCAGCAATGTGCCCATAATCACCACAATTGAAGCACTTCGCTCCCTTCGTCTTGTTAGGACAGTCTGTACTTTTATGATTTTTTTCGCCACAATTAAAACATCGCACCGTTACCGCTGATCCACCTCTTTTTTGATCGACGCGTCTCGACTTGTCTTCATATTTGCTCTGAGTTTTTGGTATTTTGGAACGTCGCACGATATTGTTTTTTTGTGCCTCGTATTGCTGTAATCTTCGCCTCAGTCCTTTTATAGTCCTAGCGCCGTACAAAATCGTTTTGTTAACTTCCTCATCGTCGATGCCGTCAATGACGTACTGAATTTTAGCATCTAACTCCATATCAGCATGACTTGCTAACTCCAACACCCGATACATGAACATTTGGTAACTTTCATCTGCCTTTTTCTTCATACCACTCAACCGTCGATGCACTTCCTTACTGTTAATTGTTTTTGCGAATTCTCTTTTTAATGCCGTTTCTAGTTTTTTCCACGTTTTCGCGACACATTCAAAGTCGACGAAGAGTTTCGCGGAACCGCGGAGGAGTCTTCTACCATACATAACCATCTGGGCGTCTGACCACCGGCACATTTCCGCAATTTCCTTAAAATTCGCGATCCACTTCGCGACATTTTCGTTGCCGTCACCGCTGAAAGTTTGGAGGGCATCTTCAACATCTTTGAAACTGAGTACTGGCTGTGAGGAACACTTTGGTCGTACATTGTTTCTAATAATCTTTCTTCTTAAGCGATTCCTGAGAGTCTGAGTAGTACCTTCGACTGATAGTCCTTGTTGGCGTAATTTCTTTTTCAACTCGATCCTTGATAGCGAATCGACATCGTCTTCGTCACCTCCATCGTCGTCTTCGTCGTCGTCTTCAACTTCGTCTTCTTCAACTTCGTCTTCATCTTCATCTTCGTCTTCATCGTCGTCTGCTTCGTTGTCATCTTTATCTTCGTTAGCATCGTCGTCTTCTTTATCATCGTTATCATTGTGTAATGCCTCACGCAGTCTTTCACGCAATACTGGCTTGGACCCAGTAACAGGAAGTCCTAGCTCTTCTAATCGTATTCGTAACTCTTCTACTTTCATTCTTTCCAGGGCTTCTACGTCAGACATCTTAGGGATAATGTAAGAGGTAATCGCACACGAGTCACACTTCAGCAAATGGTCAGTCTTACACACTGCAACAATGGTCCGTCTTACACACTGCAACAATGGTCCGTCTTACCGCGTCTTTTTTTTTGCACTCGCCGTACGACACTTCGAAAAAAAACTACCGAACTTTCGATCCCTTGTTTTTGATCAATCTATCCCGGACGAGCCCCCAATTTTGTGGGAATTGAAAGATATCGATGGTTTTATTGTGGTTTATTGACAGAATAAAAGTAAAATATAAGTTTTAAAAATTTAATGATAACTACTACCCAACTCGAATACCTCTCCGTCTAAGTTCATACTCTGCACTCTCTGTCGTCTCCCGCGCACCCTCGCATTATCTATCAGCCTGAACAAGACACACCCCTTCGCTCATCCGCCCCACAGTTCATTACATTCAGGCTTATTACTTCTCTCTCTCTCACACACACACACTCGCTTGTTCGTTCACTTTCTCTTTCTCTCTCTCACATTCATATTCCTACATTATTAATCGAATACCTGGAATAAAATATGTCAATTACGAAGAAAACTTTTTCTTCTTTAAATATATAAAATAATAAGTTTTTTTATTGTTTGTTTACTATACGTTGCTACAATTATACTGTTTACTACACTATTGCATGATTATTTATTCGTATTAATAAAATTATTATGTTGCAATGAATGAACATACAATAGAACGTATTCTGTCCTATAAGCAAAGCAGCATGGAAGTATTGATTTCGAACATTTTTATTGGTCGAGTAGTAGAAGTGCTAATTTAATATGATAAAACCTTGAAGTGCAATTTTGAGAACAGAGCAAAAATACCCCCCACTTAGCTTCTATAACTATAAAACGTAGCAAAATGCCAGAAAACTCAATCAGAACTTTTATTAAAGAAAATTATATATCCATTTAATATAGCTTAATTTTTTTTAAATTTCTTTATCCAGTAAATCTTTAAAAAAAATTATATTCTAGTTTTTTGAGAAAAGATAGGTATAAGTCTATTTCTTTATTAAAAAAAGAGATATAGTTATTTGCCTTTGCCTCTGTGTTGAAAATTCATTAAAAATGAGAAAGTAATCACCCTATAGCCCTGTATACTTTTAAATATTTAAGTGTTGAGAATGTAATTTAAAAAAGCGTATTAGGTAGGTACGTCATAACTTGTATGTACTTAGTGATAAAACAAATTAAAACATTTACCCCATCTCCTACGAAAAAAACACGTTTTCAAATGGGCTGATGATAATAAGATCCTTTAATTTCTGTAAAATTCTTGTTGACGCTCGCAAAGAAAAATGAGAACTGTTTTCTTCTTTGATTCACCCGCAGACGCAAACTTTAGCGAGAGGAGAAATACAAAAGACAAAAAATGTAAAAGGGTATCAGAAACCCCAGCATAATTTCATGATTGATAATACTTTACATTAATTCGAAGAGCAAGCTCATTTAACAACTTTTGGCCCGGGGAAAATTAATAATTCAGTGTCCGAGATAAAACGACTGTGAGAGACAGTGAAGTTTGTTGAAAAATTCCAACACGGTTTTTTACTAGCTAATGGTTCATTTCCGGCGATGAAAATGAGAACTGAATGCGTTTCTAGAAGTTTAGATGAACGTTTTATAAAAATACATAAAAAAAGGAATACTTTCAAGCTCTGCATCTCAATAAACGGAATCGTTCAATAAAGTTGAGAACCGGGAATGATACAACCACAGTGGAATCTATACGGGGCAACTGGAAATATAGCTAACAGCAGGGTTGTATTTTTGTTGAAAGGGGGGGGGGGGATACAGTTGCGCATTGTTTCTAAAAAGTATTCAGATTTATAAGAAACTGAATTGACACACATATTTTATTTTTTTATTTTAATAATCGATAGATAGCTACCAAGTGTTTGTATTTGGTCTCCTTTTATAATAGTTTCGATTCTGTCTAATTGTTAAGTGAAAAGGTTTTTGCCTGGCAAGGAGGGAGGGGCTAGCTAACTCCGTGGCTAAGCACATGGCCAACACCTGCCTGCAGCTACCACATTCGAAAGTTTGGTACCCACAAATTTCCAATAATAATGTGATAGAATTATCTACTATGAACTTTGAGATTTATTTTATAGGGTTTGTTGTCATTAGTCTTGGATATACCGCGTCAAAATATCCATGAACCTTAACTTTCTGCCGTGTGGTAAGTAAGCTCCCTAGTACATGTGGATTAAACATTTTTATCATACCACATGTATATGGCAGAACAGCTATTATCCTATTAGAAAAGGGGGGGAGGTGGAAATCTGGGTAAAAATATGGTCATTAGCCGTCTGGAATCAACGGTTAGTCGAAGCATCAATTTTTTATAAACCGGGAAAAATTGTGGCAGACGCTTACTAGCAAACGAACTATATGACCCCTTTTGGGGTAGTTTTGGGGGGACATGGGGGTGGAAAATATTTGCAAGCAATATGTTACCCATGTGCGATCGTTAGGGAACATATTTGGCAAGCGGCAGAACCTTTTTTCAATTTTAACTCATTGTTACTATTTTACAACAAATTTCGAGTTTTACGAAAAATTCTGCCATGCTGTATTTCGAATTACTGTCATACTGCCAGTGTCCTAGATCTAGTCTGCGGTGTCTGTCACTGTTTGTTCATAAAAGTGCATGTTGGAACAAGAAAATTGCACTTGGGTAGATCCGATTAGGATCCACTTTTTTACGGTTTTCGTCAATACCCTTCCCCCCTACGAAGCCGCTATAAAGTTTCGTTTGCTACTATTTTTCCCGGTTTATAAAAAACGAATGCTTCCACTTTTTTTCCCAGATTTCCACCCCACCCCTCTATCACGAAAATGGCAGTTTTGCCATTATTATGTGGTATATGAATAACAAAAGTAATAATAAATAAATAAATAATCATATTGTAGGTAAAGAGTAAAATAATCAACCTTTTATAACATCAAACAATAACTTTTTTTCAAATAGCATTCGATTTCACTTTTTATTCTCTTTCGGTTCATTTAGACGTTCACTATTGCTTTATTTGAAAATTTTTGGAATTTTTAAAGTAGGTAATTTCTTTAATGATGGTATAACAATTGGCAATACTGCAATACGGTTCATTAAATCTTCTGTATATTCTTTCTATAAATTCTTCATTAACGTAGACAGTTTGACTTTTTCACAATGTTGGTAGCGATCGTAATCTCATATGAAACTTAAACTTTTGGGTGTTTCATTCCCACCAATATTGCTGGGCGGGCTGTCCCCCCCCCGCGACCTACACTCTTGTGCTAAGTCGGAGGGGCAGGGCGGAAGACCCTCTTCAGCCTCCTTTAGGAATAGTGGGAATGGGTGGGTGATGGTTATGGGAAGAAAGATGAGACGGACTAAATGAAGACAGAAGAGAAGTGAAAGACTATCTGTGGAATATTACTACTTCAGCATTTGCCTAAATGATCCAAGGAAACCACAGAAAAACTTGGACCAGAGTAACCGGCCCCGGAATCGAACCGGTGACCTCCCGAATGCCAAGCAATGATCTGGACGACTAGAGACCATGGCGCTCGGTACCCATGTGAATCCCCATAAACTCAAGGACCCCTGATGGAGAATATCCGTAGCGAAAGAGAATAAAAGAATTGAAAATATCAAAATGAAATGCCAAAATTAGATGATAACAGTGAAGCATCCTCCCTTATTGGTTTATGCAGATCTTCTTCAACTTCTCTACACATATGTATTCTTAATGGATATAATCATTATAATCATTTTGAGCGAGCTTCGCGAAAGACCCTAATTTTACCTCATTCGCCCTTACCATTAAAGTGGTTTATAGATAGGACAAATACCCAATATGCTGTTTCTTTTCTTCAATTTATTCCTTTTCTTACAGCTATTGCTTGTTAGTGAGTGGAATCGCAATGTTATAGATACATATTATCAAAATGAAACGACGTCATTCGTGGTTAGTGTACCCTTTACGATTCCATGTAACGAAACTATTAGTAGTTATTAGTTGCGATATATACCTACTCTGCTACTGTAATTCAATAGCCGTTTTCCAGGCCACGGACTGCCGTTATTGCTCGAACAATTTGGCCGTAACGTCTCGTCGCATCGACAACCCCAATTAATTTACAAATAGCTCTGCTTTGCTATTCGCTGCTTTATAACGAACGGTGCCTCTTTTGATGGCGTACTATTGAAGCGATCGTTGTTTATTTTTGAAAAAGGACGTCTCCGGCGCCTGATATCTAACAAACAACTACAACAACAACGAAAAATGAAATGACGTGCCTTCGCATAATTGTGTTATGACGCGTTATTGTTTGAGTACAAATAATAATAAATGAATGCAAATTAATTAGAGGCACATATCTGCATCGTATAAACAAAATCTGTAATCAAATATATCCTTGTTAGAGATTAGCGAAATTTGAACAATCATTTACCCTTCCAAATTATGTAATTGGATTCAATAGGCTACCAATGCTAACAGAAGAATAAGGCGGAAGGACTCCTTTCGGGAATTGTGGAAATGGGTGGATAACGGTTAAGGAAAAACTGATGACTTGAACGACATGAAGTTAAAAAGGAACTGATGGACTATTTGTGGAATGTTACTGCTCCAGGATTTGCCCTAAGGGGATCGCGACGTCTTACTGGGGGGGGTTGCGGAAAAAAAGATAAGTACTGCCACGAACAGCGTCTGATATGGGGAGTAAAAAAATACACTTAAACTATTATAGCTAAACAAAATATAAAAAACTGTTTGCTGCGAAATGCACTATCGAACGAAGCTCAGCAGCCTCCACCATGTCACAAATAAGCGAATTTTTAATTTTAAGATTTAATGAATTAAAAAATGTTATAAAATAGATAACACTTAAAAACTAATTACAAATATATATATAAAAACTACTTGAATTAAAACTACCAACTAGGGGCGTTGATAATGGCAGGGACTTTTGGGATGTTAGAGTAATGATAACGGTTACCCGCTACACCACCATAACCCTTTTTACTTCTTTTCTGGATAGCTCTCAACTATCCAAACTAATTATTTTATACTGACCCACATAGTGTTCTTTTAGTTACCCCCAAACGGAACTTTGGAACTTTTGCCGTAAAATGTCGTTTCGTGTTTCGTAAAATTGAACACGTGGCATATTTAAATTGGGACTATTGTAATACAAGAATACAACAAAATAAAAAACAATTAATGAAAAATTAATTTTGGAAAAATTATGAGCGCTATATGACAATGTTGAATACAAAAATGCAATTATAGTGAGAAGTATGGGCTTATTGTTTATTTTTCAATAATTTGTGAAAACCATAAAACCATTGTTGAAATGTTAATTACCAAATAAGTAATTCGTCCCCTATATCCTGAACACAGATATAACTTAATTATCAAACAGCAATAAAGGGTTGTATAATTTATTTTTAATCTATAATCTCATACCTTACGTTTCGTCACCGGTGTGGCTTAATCATGGATTGACTAAGGGGGTCGCGTACCCAGAAAGTTTGAAAAACACTGGTCTAAATGATCCAAGACAACTACAGAAAATCTTGGACAAAACCAGGAGGACTCTGTAATGAGGAAGTGATGTCCCTGATAATAAAATGTGTGATCTATAGATTGATGAATTCCGCCGTGCCGCTTGGTAACATCAATCAATGTAAAGTATCTCATAGGTATACTTAAAGTAGATACTATAACGAATAGCGAAATTTTTATGGTGTTTTTCAATGATTTAATGAATTAAATAAACAAATAATACTTATAAACTAAAACTACTTGCCTAATTAACTACCATCTAGGGGCGTTGGTAATGGCAGGGACTCATAATAGGGCATTAGAGTGAGTAATAGCGGTCACCCGCTATACCACCCTAACCCTAATCACTCACTGGCTCGATCTTCTTTCTTACTCTTCTTTACTACCTTATTTCTTCTTCACTTTTTCTTTTATAATGATCCACATAGTGCTCTTTTAGTTACCCCCAAATGGAACTTTGCAAGTTGGACACAGCCTACATATAACGTGCAACTATGTCCAAGTTCCGGGTGGCAGTTTCCTGATCCGTATTTGCGTTGCACCGCATAAAAATAATAAGTATAATTTTGTGACCCAGTTTCATGTGTCGAAAGTTTCAACAAACATATCTTGAAATAAAGGAAATATAATTTTTGTCAAATTTTGGGCACTATGTGACAATATACTTTATAAAATCCAAGTCTGCATGCAGTCATGATTCTGTATCAATACATTAATAACTTTGAATTACATTTAATTTCGATTTCTACAAAACCCTTTGATACGTAAAAGTGCATAATGTGTAATAGATAAATGCAACTTATTTTTAAATAAAAATTAAAATAATAATTAGTTTAATTAAAAATTATAATAGTCAGTAAAGAAAAGATGTTTTTTTATTAAAGACAGTGAATAGTAGCGACAAAAAGCATACCAAATGTCAAAACTAGTGACATAAGTTAAGTTAAAGAGGATTGAGTGAAATTATTTCCTTTGCGAAAATAGCTTCAACCGCGACGATTCAAACTTTATTTTAAAGCTCTCGAAATTTTACTGCTTGACTAATTGTTCTCTACTAATTAACCCATTTTTTTGTAACGACTCATGCAGTGACCTTTTCGTTATCCCCAAATGCAACTTTGGAGGTTGGTCACGACCTATATTCACCGTGCAATCATGTCGAAGTTCCTTGTGGAGATTCCATGTTACGCAAAAGCAATACGTTGCATATTGAAATTGCAACAAATGTAATTGAAATATAAAACAAGAATATAATTATGGAAAAATATGACCCGGAAGATAAGACGATTACGATTATCCGTTTGTCAATTTCGAAATCAGGATTTTTCACAACCCATATAGAACTGAGGACACTAACACTTGCTCTTACTACATTATATCAGTGGTTCGGTTTAAACCAAGATACCAAACTTTTCTGTGGTCTTCTTAGGATTCCACTACTCTTGTTTCCTAAAGTATGCTGAAGAAGATCTTCTACTCCAGTATGTTAGATTGGAGAAACGGTCTACCCAACTACATTGGTAAGAATTTAACAACCAAAAGTTTTTGAAGCATCAATTTAACAAATGTAATAATATCATTTTATCGAGTTTCTACCTTTCATACTTACTTTTAACCCAACCAGGATGCAACCACCGTGGCGGAGGCAATAATCAACAACTGGATCAGCCGATATGGAGTTCCCATGGAGATTCACACTGACCAGGACCGAAATTTTGAATCAGAAATATTCCAACGAGTGTGTGAATTGATGGGAAGAAGGAAAACTAGAACGACTCCGTTGCATCCTCGGTCTGATGGCATGGTAGAGCGATTTAATGCGACTATAGAAAACAACCTGAGGATGTTCGTAAACGATCATCAGACCGACTGGGATCGCCACATTCCCTTATTCCTTCTGGCCTATAGGACATCCATACACGAGACTACTGGACAGGCCTCTTCCTGTGTGCTATTCGGGAAAGAACTGAGACTACCTGCTGATCTGATGTTTGGTCGACCTGAAGATTCTTCGCTGTCCACGGACGATTATGTGTCTAAACTACGCGAGCGGCTAAACACCATCCATACAGCCGTCAAAACAAGAAAAAAAATTCGAAAGTGACCGAATGAAGACCCGCTACGATCAGCGAGCGAATTCCACTGCATTTAGGGAGGGCGATCGTGTATGGCTTTTAAACCCAGTTCGCAAGAAAGGAAGGTTCCCTAAATTACAACGGAATTGCGAGGGCCCATACAAAGTGATTACCCGGATAAACGATGCCGTCTACAGGATACAACGAGGCCCTAAATTCAAGATGAAAGTTGTACTCCTCGACCGGTTGGCTCCATACACAGTGGAAGAAACCGATCGGGACGATCAGCGCTAGAGGGGGGCAGTGTGACGGACGTGGAGTTTTGAATGAAGTTGACACGCGCAGACTGCGAAAGTTGAGTGAAAGTTACCTATGACGCGTTCCAGAAAGTTCGAGAAAAAGTTGCTGGGTAGACTGCCAACTACATTGGTAAGAATTTAACAACCAAAAGTTTTTGAAGCATCAATTTAACAAATGTAATAATATCATTTTATCGAGTTTCTACCTTCCATACTTACTTTTATCTTTTCTTGTTATTATTATTTTTATAAATAATGTACGTAAATGAGATACGGAACCCTCGGCAAGCGAGTCAAACTCGCACTTTTGTAATTGTTTCTATCCAGGTATGCAGTATAAATAGTCGTCCTAATAGCTCTCATATTTACCCAGAAATTCTAGGAAAAGTAATCAAATCTTGTCTTATTTAATCAACCTTCCTTCTTTTATCTGTTTAAATGAAAGTTGTTGCCATAGTAACAAGCCCTGCTCGTTAACGTAGGTTGCTTTAAAGGCACATAATAAGCGGTGAGTACGTAGGTATAACATCAGGAGAAGCATGTTACTAATGTTACTATTTGATATTTTGTTTTAATATATCATGGAAAAGTAACGAGGGAGCAACCCACATCTGTATTTTTCATTATTACATACTTACGTCAAGACGTTTACAAAAAAGGAAAAAGTATAATACTGGATGATAATAAAACGCAGAAATAATACATCAAAACATAAAATCCTAATTTGAGCAAATCATACTTAATACTTTCTGGAATTCCTAAAATAAAAATGTTAGTTTTTATAAAAGTATGGTCTTTAAAATGAGTTCCTATAAACATTTAAGTAGAAGTGAAAAAAGAAGGTGAAAAGCAGATGGAGATAAAATGGCAAAACAAATGAAAAGATCGTTGGACAATTTTTTTTCTGTAGATGGAGAACAATTACAACAATCCTCATCATTTTCACAAATTTCACCTGCTCAAACTCTAGAAACATAATTTGTGTCCGAACTATTCTGCAAAAAGACCAGCAGAAAAAACCAAGCAATTCCGTTTGTGAAGATGTAACAAAAGGAGAAAATATAAATTTAAAATCATCTCAATGTAATGATGAAACTAAGAGTTTTATAAACGATATTGAACTATAGCCAGAATACTTAACAGACGCCATGCGAGAGTATTATATAAGAAATTCACCAAAATCAATAAATGGATCTTTGGAATCATCTTCCATTCGATGAGACGAAGGGTCAAAACAAATCACAAGAAAATTAACTATTGCCTCCTTCTTCAGAACAATTAATAGCGGGGAAAAAGTTAAAAGAGATTGGTTGGCTTGGAATTACAACGTTGCCTAGGGCCCGCTTTAGCCTTAGTCCGCCACTGGCTGGATGAGTCTTACAAATTGATTAAGGCTTTCGCGGCCAGTTGATGAACTGGTGTTGTCTTTTCTCGGGTGTAAAGGCCGTCGTCGGTTGGAATTGCTTCCCGACGTTTCGCTAGCACGAGTGGCGAGCTTCTTCAGAGGTACTTCCATCTTCGCTGTTGGATGTAGACTGAGTAGTCGTCTGAGTAGTAGTCTAGTACATCCAATAGCAAAGATGGAAGTACCTCTAAAGAAGCTCGCCACTCGTGCTAGCGAAACGTTAGGAAGCAATTCCAACCGACGACGGCCTTTACACCCGAGTAAGGACAACACCTGGATGAGTCTTATAATGGAAAACAAAATAATATAATTTATTATCCCCAATAAGGAATACTACTGTTATTATCACGGTTAAGTTGACTAAAAAAATTCTTAGTCTGTTATTATTGAATTCTACGTTTTCACAGATAACATAAATTCCTTTTCTAGCTTTTATAAGTTCTGGAAGTCCGCTCTTATTGTTACTACAAGTTCATAAGTTTTAAATAAGTCAGACTTACCACCATAAATTAAATATTACTTCTTATTAATTTAAAGCCCGGGTAAAATATTTAAACTTTATGATTTCCGAATATTTGTCTGTGGATTTACGTTATAGGAAGAACTACTACAATAATAAGAATTTTACCCATACTGTTTGTAAGGAATATACAAAATCATAACGTAAATTTCCATTACGAATTGATGTTGTGCATTTAGGCACGAATACAGTTAATTAGAAGCATAAAATCTGAAAGTCTCTTCATTCTGATAGACTTTCAATATAATACTCTGTCAAGAAATCTTTCCTTT
Organism: Agrilus mali; assembly: GCA_029378335.1. Taxonomy (NCBI): domain Eukaryota; kingdom Metazoa; phylum Arthropoda; class Insecta; order Coleoptera; family Buprestidae; genus Agrilus; species Agrilus mali. The sequence goes on along the minus strand of CM055655.1, from coordinate 14,580,854 downwards.
ATGAAGAAGTTTCTCAATTGTTGTAAAATATTTACAGGTGTTTTCTTCAACTACCTCACATCCTCCCAAAGTAAACTACCCACTCAGATCAAACACTATATTGATTAATGTTAAACGTACCATTGGAGTGGTGCTAATCTACCTTTTTTGCATTATATCTTATTTGGATATTTAATTATATACTTCTCTCTTCGTGCTTCAATATTATTCTCATGATTATTTACAGAATTAATTGAAATCCTTGTAATAAATTGAACGCAATCCTCATTTCTCGACGCTAATTTGTAGATTTTTTGAGATCTGCTCCTATGATCTACCCTCACTAAAGCAGGGTTACCTTGCACTCTACAAATATTCTGTTGTTTCAGGTAATTTTATTTTTCACATCATTCTCATCAGTGAATCCTTAATCTTGCTCGTATTTCACGCAATAAAGTAATTATGCCTAATAACTTTACAGGAATCGTAGCACCATAATAATGTAAATTACTTTTTCTGAAATATTGAATAGTACACGTATATATCCAAGCAGTAAATACGCTTAGCTTGAGAAAAATGTAACCTCTTTCAACGTACCATACGACAGCACCACACATTAAAATATCAATTGAAAATTAAAAATCATGCTTAAAAGCTTCTACGAAGAACGGTTCGAATCTTCGTATGAGTGTAGTAATTGAAATGTAGAAGTGATGTAAAATTAATGAAAATAATAATGATTATGACATCTCTCGTAGATGAATTGGACGGTGTATTTTAAGAAATAACCCCCTGTAATTTCACTGGTTATTAGAAATACAATGTGTACAATATGATGCCCAACATTAGGTGAGAGAAGTCGTTAACTAATTCTTGCTTTCCCTTAAATCCCCTGGAGACGTCGCCTCTCCAATAAATACGCGAAATGCTATCGCAAAAACTTTACTCAATAAAATGTAGGGTTCATTTATCTTATATCCTTTAAAATAGTCCCCGTTTTGGATCTGGGCATGTCAATTTCCATTGTTCAAAATACCCTTGAAAGTTCTTCAGCTGCCTCGCCGTTTCGCCTCCACATTCCTCCAGTGCCACCCGATATGGCCATTCTGTATTGTGGTAACAATAGAAAAATCTTAGGGATCAAGTCTGGTGAGTAGGCAGAGTGATCTGGCGTGGTGTTCAAATTACGGGACACAAACTCGTGACAATAATTGAATATACAGGCACTGAGTTGTGAATGAACATCTTTCCATCCATTAGCACCAAGCAGATATGATTCCATTTGACGTACATGCTTCTTTATGGATTTATGGTGTATCTTTTAGGAAAAATTCATGATAAACAACTTCATTAATGCCAAAAAAGGAGCAACATAACTTTGTTACTGGTTCATTTTTTGCTTTCCATTTTTTACTTTCTAATTTTTGCTTGATAACATCTTAGTAGAATCATGATTAGTCCTCAGTGCTCATCCTCACAAGATAGTTGATGTATAAGCAAAGTTCTTCCAATTGAGGCAGCATTCGGTCCTTCTCAATTTTCGTTCAAATATTAGCAACACTGAAGTGATTCCCTCACACAAGTTTCTTAATCTCAAATGCTCTGATAGAACTCCTATAAAGATCAGGGCCGGCCTTAGAGGGAGGGGTAAACCAAAACACAGCGTAGGGGTACCGGGTATTAGAGCACCTATTCTAACTATTATATAACGCAAATAATCCAGAACGAAAGAAATAATCAAAGTATTTTAACTTCATGTTCGTTTAGTCACCTATTTTTAATATTTATATCTTTCTGGCTTATTGATGGAAGGGTGTTAATTGGATTGTTGAGTTACTTTTTAAAAAAAGTTTAGAAAACACTTAAATCCTTAAAGAAACCTAAGAACACCACCACAACTAAGACATGTACTGTTAAAGATTTATTGTTAAACATAAGAGACATGTCCAGAGCTACATAAGTTTCATACTATCATATATAAAACTTTGTTGATATTGTCTTGTGCTTGTGACTTTCCGGATTTATTAGTTGACGGTCAGTTTCTAGGATCTTTTACCCGTTGAATGTACGATTATCTCGACTCAATTCAAGCAAGATACCATCCAACACACTAACACACATGACTTCATAGAGCGGTTTTCATTACGCTATGTTTTTACTTGTTCATGTTTACACACAGAATATATGCGTCCATAAGTTTAAACATTAAGTTTGTTTTAAGCTCATTGGAGCTGTAATCGAAACAGCTAATAGAAACCAGAATGAAAGAGACAGGTATTTAAGAGATACATATGCTTTGGACTCACATAAAAAAATAACTGAAACCCTAAACTGTCCGTTTTCCCAAAATCTCCGAAGATTCTTTTTTTGTAAGATTTTTTTCTGAATCAAAATTTGAACTGTATGTTTCAATTTAGTTCCTTATCAACTGTAGCGGATACCGCCACATTCCTCAAAGTTTAAATATTACTTATTTTTAATACCTTTCAAACGAATAATTGTATGGTACAAAAACTTTATTGGTACCCCTTTGTAAATATTTCATTACTTTAGTACTTGTAATTTCCTATAGGAGTTATTTGACGTCGTGGAAAGGGTTTTACTTTATTAAAAATATTTTGTTCCGTAGACGGAGTCGTTAAGGTTCTTTATTTTATTTCAAATACAATAAACAACAACTTATCCCTAGCAATTCTTCTATATGTGGATTAATTGCTAGGGGTAAAGAAGGGTTGACACAAGTTGTTAACTTGAGAGCTAATTAACGACTAAAATGATTACTGTTAGTTTGGTCTGCAGGCTTACGTGGTTGGCGTCGTTAGCGAATGGTTTCTTGGCTGCTTCCCACGTTGTCGATTTATTTGTTTTGACGTTTCAAGAGTCATGTCGCTTTCTTCTTCAGAGGGTCTGAAACAAGAGATCCTGTGCTGTTGTTGGTATTTATATCCATGGTGGTCCCTGATTCGTGATTCGTGAAGTTCCTGAGCTGTGACGTGGTTGGTAATCCATGAAGCGTAAAGCTTTGCTGCGATCGTTGGCTTTTTGTGATAAGTCCCTTCCAAATGATTGGTATTTCCACTCCTTGATCAAGATTGTAGTTGTGTGAAAGCTTTTGTATTTCTATCGCTTCCTTATATAGTCTAGGCCAAAATCTTCCTTCTCTTGCTAGTGCTTTAGTTTCGTTCCACTGTATTTTGTGTCCTGTGTTGGCAATATGTTCCGCAACTGATGACTTTTCCCATCCCTCGATCCTTTAATCTAGTGTTAATATGTCGTCCAGTCTGTCCAATGTACACCTTACAGCATGTGCAAAGGATGCTGTATACTCCTGGCCCTTGTAGCTTGTTGTGTTGATCCTTCGGGAAAGCTGATTCAATTTTCTGGGAGCTCTTGAAGATGGTGTTTATTCCTCTTTTCCTTAGGATTCGTCCTATTTTCTTGTTTCTCCTTGGGTTGCGGGCTTCAGTTGATTGTTCGTTCTGTTTATCTTCTTGTGTAGCCATTTTGGATGAGGACAATCTGTAGGTGATTCAGTTCTTCTCCGAGTTGTTCTGGTTCGCTGCTGATCCGTGCTCTATGAACGAGAGTGTTGATGACACTTTGTTTCTGTGCTGGACGATGATGGGATTCTGCATTAAGGTACCGGTCCTTATGTGTTGGTTTCCTGTAGACTTCATGTCCTAGTGAACCATCCGGTTTCCTCATTACTAAAACATCTAGGTCTGGTAAGGTGAAGTCTTTTTCCATTTGCATGGTGAAATTGATGTTGGCCTGTACGCCAGATGATAAATGTGTCATCTACATACCGAAACCAAATCGGTTTTAATGGTGCTGATTCCAGGGCTTCCTTCTCGAAGGCTTCCATGAAGATGTTGACCAAAGTCGGCGATAACGGTGATCCCATTGCTGCTCCCTCCGTCTGTTCATAGTATTCCTCCTCGAAAACAAAGAAGTTCAGCCAATTTCTGGTCCTTGTTTGCTGCGATGAGTCTTCGGCGTAGTTCATCAACTGCCTCATCTAATGGTACTTTTGTAAACAGTGATTTTACGTCGAAGCTTACTAGTATGTCGTTTGGTTGAAGATGGATGTCCTGTATCTTGTCGATGAAGTCTCCTGTGTTTCTAATGTGATGTTCTGTTTTTCCAACTAAATATCTTGTTTTCTCTGTTATATAACGAGCCAGAGGATGCGTGGCTGATCCCGCTGCACTGATTGTGGGTCGAAGTGGCACATCTGGTTTGTGGATCTTCGGTAGGCAGTAGAGATGCGACGTCCTGGTGTCTGTCTGTATTAGGTCCCGATGCACTTCCTTTGGAATTGTGGTTTTTCGGATTGTGGCTGCTACTTGTCTTTCCATTTTCTTGTCAAGTTTATTCTTGATTTTCTTGTATGCTGGATCGGAGAGCAGCTGCTTCACCTTTGCGATGTATTCCTTGGTATCAATGACTACGGTAACGTTTCCTTTATCCGCAGGTAGAATGGTGATTTCCTTGTTGTTTCTTAGTTCTTCAATGTTTCGTATTTCTTTTCTTGTCAGGTTTGGCTTTGGTGGTTTAGCTTTCCTTAGAATATGTGCTGTTTCTGCTCTCACTTTTTCTGCTATTTCAGCTAGTAATCGTCTAAAGGAGGTCTCTATTGCACTGATGATTTCTTCCTTTAGGATCCCAAATCGTTTTAAATTACCTAATTCACGAAATAAGATGTTATTGACTAATAATGATTTATCAACCATTTCATAAACTAAATGCTTGTATAAATGATGGACCACGCAAGCAAAATAAAAATTGAAAATAAGGTGATTCCTGAAGTACGTAAGCTACAGAACTTTAAATCCATATCTTAAAAGATATTCAGATATTTGAAATTTTGAATATTCAGATACATGGTTAGAAATTCGAGTATTTTAATATCCGAATATTTAAAATTCAAATATTTTTGTTGATGTATTTGAATTATGAATATTCAAATATATGAATATTCAAATAATTTGAATATAATTCCGAGCCCTTGTATTTACAAGTTGCTGACAGATAGATATTTACTGATTAGTACCCTTGGCCTTAATCCTTAATCCATAGATTTACTGACAAGATGATCAACATCTTCTTTAACTAGAGGCCCATCTAAAATTGTGTGCTCTGAGGCACAGAAAATTACAATTCCGTGAGAGCATGTGACAGTTTGGCATTAATGTCGACGATCAAATTCCTGCCAATAACGAGTTTTAATGATCTCACGAGTCATCACTAACTTCCACGTGCTGTTTTACAAAAGAAGCGTTGCGTTCAAGACGCTGGCTGTAAAAATTCCATTAAAATATAAAACATTATGAATTCTAAGTTCATATATTCTTTCATTTCACAAATAAATAATAATACATAGGTACATGGTTTAAATACAAAGTTGTGTTTAAAGAGTTTCTTTTTGTACACCTTATTATTAGACGTATAAAGGGTGACATCATTTAGCTTACTGCGGTATCTGTTCGTTAAACCCTTAAATTTGAAGAGGCAGCCAGATTAAACTTTGGAATTTTTTTTATTTATCAAAACCTGAAAATATACAGGGCGAGCCAATGAAAACGAGCTACAGAGCTTTTTCTGCAGAAAAGTTCAAACTTCAGAAAATTCCTTGAATAGGTCAAGTTAGTTGTAAAGGGGGACATCTTTCAATACAGAAACGGTAGTCATATCATTTTCTCCCTCTACACAGCTAATCCGACCCTTAAAATACACCATTTGAACGGTTCCTCTTTTTCAAAATTTTTTATTTGATAATCATGTGAAAATGTTTGAAATAAAATAGTAATCTAACATTCCAGGAAAGTTTTAATAGCTATACCAATATAATATAATACTGTATTTTCACCAAAGCCAAATCATGGTGAGAACTAGTTAAAAATTCAATTTATTGCTAAAGTTACCGCATACTGACAAATAGTTTAAGTTAAATAAAAGTAGGTAATTTAAACAATTTCAACTATTTTTGTAATTTCCTATTACAAATTCGTAATAGGTAATTTAATAAAATTTACTTCGAGATTATTGCACTTATGACACATTGTATTTTAATTGAAATTTATTAAGAAGTAGGTCGTATAAGGATAACATATTTTACCTTTTAATCTCCTTAATGGCTAAAGATAGATAAAAATATTAGTACTTTGAATTGCATACTTCTTGTAATTTATGATAAAGTTGTGTGATCTGATAAACTGCTTTCACTGTCTCAACAGCAATGCAATAATAAATACTTCTAACAAAATGACTAATAAATAGTAGTTTGTTGCTACTTATAACAAAAGGGTACTTGACAAAGTTAGTAACTTAAAAAATTCTTCTGCAAAAAAGGGTCACTGTATCAAATTACATCCAGATTTAAATCGAAATAAAGTTATTTTATAAATAGGATTTTCGATTATTCCTTTTCAAGGAACTAATCTTGTCTTCGTTCAATTTTGTTCAATTTACTTGTCGTCCCACATAAATCGTATTTCATGTCATCCAGTCGTTTCTGAAGATCAAAGCAAACACGCGAAGGAAAATGAAAAAACAAAAAAAAAACAAAAAGCACACTGTTTAGTAATAAAATACCAATTTGTTGCTCAACTGATCTGATTCGACGACCGATTCTACGTGGATAGGTACAGTCAGTTAATTTTCTAGGCCCGGTCCTGCCAGGTCGATAGCTGATGAAGTCGCTTGCGCATTGCAGGCACCGGCACCGTGGTGGTGGCACTCCAGCTTTCCTGCAGGAGTTGCTAGATAAACACGGGCAACGTGAGGAACATGACTTCAGCGACTACTGCAATTCCTGTGATCCCGTCGTCGTCTAGTCAAGAAGCAGCAGAACAGCAACGGCCTCCAAGAAGATCCGCAGCATTACTTCTTATCCCACCAAGTTTCATTGAAGAATCCCGGGGACCAACGTGCACCAAGTAGCTCGCTGAAGAAGAGCTATATCAATTGAAAAAGATGCCATGACTCGAGAAATTTACAGCCACAAGGTTAGTAATCGCATTGTAATTACATTTACATTAACAATATATTTTTAATAATCCAAAAGACCTGCAAAAACTAACAAAAGTTAATTTATTTAATTATTTCTTTGCTATATGCAGCAGTGTGGCCCATAAATAGTGAAAATTTTTTCGAATGGGGAATCCCAAGCCCATCCAGAAAATTGAATAATAAAAAAGATACCACGATTATCGAATTTTTATGAAATTTTTTAACCCCTAGGTATTTTTCGATCACCACAACCACAAATGAATGACCGTTATTATTTTTTGCATGGTATTTTTTAATGATTGTGGTTGTGTTATTATAAATACACTGGACTTTATGAGTAATCTTTTTGTGTAAAAGTTCTTTTTTTAAATTAACATTTATTTTCAATTTTAAAATGTAACAATAATAAATTATAATTGAAATCTAACTGAATTATGTGAAGTATTAATTTTGTTTTTGAGCAGATAATACTATCGTGTGTTATAAAATATTACATTGCGAAAGCTGTATCAAGGAACTTGGTCTTCCAGGTATCCAATTATTTTTCTGAACATTGTAGCTTAATAAAGCAAGAAATGGGACAAATGAATATTATTTAAAATTGAGGAAACGTTGTAGCTAGTTATATATTTTAAATCAAGTTCCTATACACAGGGTGGATTTTAAACAAACAGTAAAACATCAAGGAATTATTATTAGAGCTGCTCTGGTGGATAATATTTTATTTTTTGATGATTTATAATTTTTTTAAGAAATTTAACGAGAAATTTTCATAATAACTATAGGCAAAAGAAGATCCACTCAAAGTACCTACTTCTAAATCACTTTCAACTGTTTTTTCGTACTAAGAAACTTTATACTGTATGTCTGAAAAAGTAACAACAATTAATATTAATTTCTTGAAAAAAAGTCATTCATCATAAAAAGTAAACAAAAGCAAATAAATCGAGAATGCAGATTTTTATTGTTTTCACTTGTATAATGGGTTGGCTAAAAAATATGAATTTTGTTCAATCGTAAAATACCTTTATTTTTGTAATATAAAAAAACGAACTTGTTTCTAAAGACATTTACGTCAACATACCGATTTTGAATAAAATATTCCCACATTAAGAGAATTTAATTTTTTAACAGTTTTTGATACATCTCCGTAACTAACAATTATGAATCTAATTGAGAAAACTTATAAGGGGCGAAAGGACATACTATTAACCATACCGTCAAAGATTATTAACAGAAATTGGTATATAATTGTTGTCATTTCGTTAATTTTAACTTTTTCAATGAATTTAAAATTATCAGTTACGAGGGTGTATTGAAAATGTTAAAAAATTGATATTTTCTTAAAGTAGGAATATCTTATTCAAAATCGGTATGTGGACGTAAAATGTCTTTAGGGTTTTTCTAATAACTTTTTCTTAAGTACTATCATCTAATTAAGAATTAAAAATGGCCTTAGATTTTGTTGTAAAATAACAGGACCATATTACAAAAAATAATCTGTTGATGCCCCTTGAAAATGAAACTACAAAAGTGTTGCCACCATTGGATAGCCCGAAAAAAGTGGCTATGCGAATGGTCAGTTTATTTTGATATCCATTTTTAAATAAAGCCAGAAATAAAATCTATAATTTTTTTCTGGAAATGCTCGGAATTTTAAAACTTTCTACACTGCATATTGTTAGACCCAAAAATGTGCAAGTTTTCTCTAATTGAATAGGGTCCGTATCTCTTACCGTTTACGAGATCCCAATACTATTCTATCTTTATTTTGGACACGCTGTATATAAAGAAGACAAGAAACAGTTTTTTCATTTATGACAGGGGCACCTACAATAGTGGTTAGGGATATAAATTTTTCATAAATCCGAATTGCTAAGATATCATCATATATATTGATTTACTTAATTATTTCCAATTTCTGGAAGTCCTTATAGTCCTTTCCGACGCGGTTGGAAAGTTATGCGCTTTAACGGGACGCCACCCTGTATATGGCAACCCAACTTTTACAACTAGACTACTAATAATTTCATCACAAAGAATTAAACAAAAGTGAAAGCTACAATTCATCTCTTGCGAATTTACGAATGGAAAGGAGAAAATGGAAAACTTCAGAACTCAGGAATTGAGAATTCCTGAGTTCTCAAACTCATTTAACTACGAGCTCCAAGAAAATAATAAATTATAAGTGTAACTCGACGGTTAAGTTGTCTTAATAGTCAGACGGTAATTAAAGTGTAATTTTGTAGCCGTTAGAAGTAATTTTCACTACTACATAATACATATTAGATTATGTAACTACTTTTTAATACTTTGAAGTTGTCAAAAAGAGTTCAGAATTAGAATGTTACGAAAATGTGAAAATAACATTCTTATCAGGTATATTTAATACAATAAAATTATATTCAAGATAAAATATTTAAATTACATGAATTTTTATTGTACAATATGTACCTACCTCCTTTTTCGTTTTTTTATGAAGAAACAATTGTGTAAAAACCTTTGAAATATTTGAAAAATAAATTTAAAAAGCATGTAAGCCCACGGATTTAAAATAAAAAAATCACATATAAAAGTTATTATAATAAAGGAATTTAAATGAACCCACAACCGCACACGTAATTTAAATTTCATGTTATTCACGGCCGTATATTGTATGTATTCACGTTCTTTATAAAAAAAAAAAATAATGAAAACTCTTGTTGACAGAAGTATATTTGTGTGTGTAAAAAACAAAGTTCTCGAAATCTGCTTTTAGCCTTTTTCCATTCGGACTTGACATCAGCCAAATTTCATTAATTTCCGTTTAGCCGTCACGTTCACATGTGACAAGTTATTGATATGTAGACCGCATGTTTCCATTTTCAAACTGACGTATATAAAATTGAACGAATGGAAAAACAAAATTCAATTGAGTGGGTTCTTAAGGGTAAAAAACGGTTTTCGCTGATTTTCGGAAAAACTACAAATCTTATGGAAAAAAGTTAAATAGCAAAGTTGTAGGCAATAAAAAGATCTACAACTTTTGTATTTACACTTTTTTCACATACCCTCAATATTTATATGAAAAATTCAAATAACCAAGTGTTTAGTTTTTAATTTTTATCTTTTACAAAAAAAGTTTTTTTCATTAAATTTGGTGAAAACTAGCTTATTTATGTTCCAAATACGCTGTAATTTTTTTGATTAAAAATATATATTTTTTAACGTTATCATTCACTTAATATAGAAAAAGCACCCTAATTTTCAATCGAAAATTCTCACGTTAAATTATCTGCTCTTTTAAAAACGTTGGTGGGCTTTGTTTGCTTGAAATCTCTACTTTCTGATGGTGTGAAAAAAAATATACATTAGGGGCCATCCATAAATTACGTCACACGAATTTCAGGACTTTTTAACCCCTCCCCCCGTCCTTGTCACAGGTTGTCACATTTTCAAAACCCCCTCCCCCCTGATGTGACGTCACACATTTTTCAAATTTATATATATATTTAAAAATAATCAAGAGAAAACAGTTATTTTTATTTTATTCTTACTTTTATTATATAATCTTTAATAAAATTAACATAAAGTCAAATATTTTAGATAACAGAAAAACAAATGACTAGTTAGGAAACAATAAACGACTAATTATGTTAATTAAAGATACAAAATTTTGATTTTTAACATGTGATGTCACAAAGTTTTTGACCTCCCCTGCCCCTTGTCACACTATGTCACATCCCGGTTAACATGTGACGTAATTTATGGATGACCCCTTACTATGGTAAGTTTTCTCAGGAAATGCAAAAAACGGAAGGGAATTTTATCTAAAAAATGTTACCGCTGCTATTTGTTTCAGTAAAAAGTTGATTTATTAAATTCTAATTACATTTATGTCATAGAAAATCTCATAATATATAAATATAAATTTTTAAATTTAATAAATCGACTTTTTAAATTAACCAACCCATAGTCAGCTAATTTTGACTAGGTTATGCACTTAAATATTTAATCATTACGGATTTTTCCCATTTAGAAGTAATACAGAATCAGAGTCAAAAATAAAGTTTCTAGAAACTTTGATTTTGATTCTGTATTAAATACTTAATAGTCACGTCAGTCAGTTATCGTTGAATTCAATAATAGAAAATCATCATCAAGAAAGTTTTATTTTAATAAACGTCATTTTGTCTATCAGTGTCGTAGATTTAATATATAACATTCAAAATAATAATAAAATTGACTGAAACGTTCAAAACTTTTTAGATTCTAGAACCTTCTACAGGATTTCATTATATTCTCGAATCTTTTAGAAAATTCGAGAACATTCTGGAAATTTCTAGAACATGCCTGAGCCTTTCGGATAATTCTACAACAGTTTCAAACATTTTGAGAAATTCTAGAACGTTCTAGAAAATTTCTTTTCATTCTCTCATATAAAGTCTGGGGTGATTTTCTGCGAGAAATATTCATGAATGGGGGATAAAAGATTACAATACCAAATAACACGCCTGGGACTTACTTTTATATATTGTATATTATAATTAATATTAATTACTGGAAGTTGTCGTTATATTTTTCACCTTAGTTGTAAATACAACATAAATAAATATTTCTTTTTCCTCCAAAGAAATTAATAACAGTAACAGTCACAAAGGCTTGAACTTAAATAAGCTAAAGGGCTTTTACGGTCAGCATTATCTGAAGAGTTCAATAATGTTCGTGTTTGATGACTGCGGTTCAGGCCTAGTCCTCCTTTTCAGGCTATCATCACAGCACAGAAATATACAATTTTTGTCAAAAACAGAAATACTAGTGTTCTTCAATGTTCAAAGTGTAAAATATCAAGAAGACCCTAAAAAAGTTGTCAGTTTATTTTTTCTAAAAAATGTTTATTCAAATATTGCAATGTGCACTTTTGCCTACTTTTTTGAATTTATCTCGAAAACTTATCAGAGTAATAGTAATGCCCCAATGAAATAAAAGATGGAGAATAGCAAGACTTAAAATAACAATTTGAAGCGTCCCGATTACCGAGGAAAACGATAAAATGTAATTTTTTTAAATAGCAAAACTTAACTAACAAGACTTAGCTTATGAACACCCTAATACCAATGGCTAGGTAATTCAAACATACATTTCCTGGTATGTTAAAAAATATGGCGTTCCATTTAAATTAATCAGGTTTCAACGCCTTTAAGCTCTTACTTAAGTAGTATTCATTTTTTACACCCTGTATAAGGTGGCGAATTTATTAGGTTTGTTCCAAGTTAACTTTTTGGATCGTAACGTTACGGTAACAGAACCGTGAAGGGTGGTTTTTGTGCGCATGTCGTAATTCTCTGGTCGTACCGGAATGGCTCAACTTGGAACGTTTTCGTGGATCGTTTCGTTACTGGTTACAGTTAGATCACTCTCGCTCAGTTGGCGCCACGGTCGAGTTAGATATTATTTAAAAAAGTTTTCATTTTTGGTGAAGCAGAAAAAACTTTTGGTTAACTAAACTAATTGAAGATGATGAATTGAAATTGAGTGTATAATACTGATGGCTGACTGACTGTTGAATACTGTGTATGAAAACTTATTTTACAAACGACAAATGCACAAGAGGGAGTAAAAGTACAAGCAGGTAGCAAAACAAGTAGGATGATTCATAAACAAAATATGTACAAATGCTAATCGTGGGCCGTTACAAATGATACTAATGATAATAGGTATAACAATACCTAGCAATTATTATTGTGAATTTGGAAATTACAACTCTAATGGGCTTTTACTACCAGGTACCATCACTATTTGTTGTACAATGGAATGTAACTTGTAAGATTAGAATTAAATGAACGATTAACCATGTGAAAATGAGAATAAGACTTAATAATGATTTTAATTGTATATAGAATTAAAATTGTTTCGCCGAATAGTGACGGAACACATTTCAATCAATTTAGTCCCAAACCAAATTAAACTTAACAATATCAATAAAAATACGATGTACACGAAGCGCGCCGACTGTACTGCGCATGTCAGTCCACTTTCAGTTCACACGGTTCCTAATCCCAGTCAAGTACTGATATGACCGTTCTGTTACGGTACTTGGACCGTCACAACTTCACTTGGAACGCTTTCGAAATCGTGCTGTGAACGGTCACGGTTCACTTGGAACGCGTTTTACATAATGCGCATGATCAGTACCGTTCCTGAACGGTTTCTGCATCACTTGGAACAAACGTAATTATAATTGGGATATAAAATATGATATATTGTTACACTTCATTGTAAATTTCGCTCACATAACTTAAATAATTCTTAACTCTTTGAAACATGAAAATTATGTTAGATTTTGATAGAATTCAAATTATTTAATAAACCTTAAGGTTTAGGTATTATAAACGTTATCAAAACAGACACTTGTTTTGATCGGAGAATCCAAAAGTACAATAATATACAGAAATTCCATTGGAGAAAACATAATTTTAATACTTCCAGGGCATTTGGAACACCCTGTACAATTTTAAAAAGTAACCATAATAGACCCCTATGTAACCCATAAGTTAATGTTTTTGAAAGTCTCATATTTTGGCCACATTATTCCGTGGCGTATAGCGTGAATAACCCTGTATAACAACAGCGTAAATTTCGGTCTATATTTGGCGTATTGTGAAAAGAAGTGGCAGGGTTAATTATCCATTCTGGGGGCTATCAGTAAATGTATTCCGCTGCACACTTTGCAACTGACAAAGCGTATTCCAATATGCAAACGCTGATAACATAATCTGCTTTAGACGATTTTTCCACTACAGAACATTCACTGCAAATTAGTTTCACAATTTTTTGTTAAAATGAATTAATTTTCAAAAGTGTCATTAATTTATAACAGTAGTTCATTAACAGCATACTTAAATGAAATTACTGCTTCCAAAACTTGAATTATGAGATTTCGACTAATAAACAATGCATATGCGACATGTAAAACAAAGTATAGATACATACATTATATTTTCAATTCAAAAAATTCAATTTGATTATTGATCTATAGGAACTATTAATGACGTGCTAATGAGAACACATGACTTGAATCTATAGATAAATGAAAATTCAGGATAATGGGCCGTGGTCAAAATGATCTAAACGTTTCATTGGCAACTGCGGTTGACTTAATTAAGGTTGACTGAGAATAACTTTCGGCCGCATTATCAGCACGGTTTCTCCTAAAAATGTTAGCCACAGTTACTATACGAAACGGCTGTATTTGATCGTTTATTACGAAGGAAAAATACACACTAGAGTGTATAACATATCGCTCTTTCATTACCAACCTGCAAAGCCTGTTGACAATTTGTAGCAATAAGGGGCTGTTAATAAAACAAGTAACGTTAAATTTTGCCAATTTTGAACCCTTTTCGTTGTGCTGCGCCACACTGTTTGGTTCCTCCCAATAATATTACATCACGAAGGTTAGGTCTCCTCCTATAAATAGTTAATTTCGAAGAAAAGAAACAAAGAAAAAAATGGTAGGTACTTAACTGTGTTGCCCTTACCTATTTATACACCGATAGGGTTAATTTACTGTATTAAGTCACATTCAAGTACCTATAATTTTAAAAATAGTAAATATTAAAAAAAAAATACTTTAAAGTTAGTTATCCACGTGAATTGTTAATATTGAATATGAATAGTAAATAATATATTTAAACTAGCAGCAATACCCGGCGTTGCTCGGGTAAGAATACATCACACGTTTGATGGAACATTCTAGAATATTCGCGAATTTAGAACTATCCAGAACATCCCATAATGATTCAAGACATTCTCTAACTTTTTTTAACACTCTGGAACGTTCTTGAATTATCTTCAAGATTCTGGAACATTCTTGAACATTGCCAAATCATTCTGAAATGTTATAATAAAACATTCTTAGAACATATTTGAACTCCCTGTAACATTCTAAAAAAATTTGCTTCATTCTCATCCCCACTCCGTGCTGTTTACTGGGTGAGTAGTGATATCAGTAAACGCCTGGCAGGGATGACTAATCGATTGATAATAATTGATCAGTTATTGAGAAGATTAATAACAGTACTAATATCGCTATTAAGAAATGGGGGTTGGTGGTAGAAGGATGAAAATTAAGGGTTATATGTATTTTAATGCCACATTATAAGAATATTAAAAAAAAAATGTCCAAAAAATAAAAAAGTTAGGGATGGACAACCCTTGTCACTTAGGGGTATGAAAGATAGATAGTTTCTGATTCTCAGTCCTACTGAATACCTATGCATATAAAATTTCATAAAAATCGGTCAAGCCGTTTCGGAGGAGTATGGTAACTAACATTGTGACACGAGAATTTTTTATATTAGATATATCTAAAAATGTCCAACTATTTGTAACTCGAACGAATTTTATGGCTTTATGTAATAAACGATATCCCTTTAGTTGATTAGACATCTGATAAAATATTTTAGAAAAGTATTTCAATAATTTGTATAAGTGCAAGAGTCATTTGAACGATTAACTTATTATGCAACTAAGAGACACAAACAAAACATTCACGAAATGGAGTTCTGACTTGGCACTAGGTGAAACATGTTAAATAATGAAATTAAACAAAAACACTTGGTTATTACTGTTTCACAAACTTTATTCAAAAACTGACAATATCGTTTCGGCTTTTAGGCCATTATCAAAGTAAATGTGTATTCCTTTTAGGTGTTATTTATATATGACAAGGTGGAGGTAATTATCAACGAACATTTTATACAACTATAATATTATATTTCGGCACTAGTTTTGACTTTAAACACTCATTATTAAACCAAATATGGTTGTTGCACTTTTTTAACTTGGTAATACACTTTCTATAATAAATTGCCAGTTCAGCTTTACCTGCATCTAATATTAACGAAATTCATTGATCAGTAGTCTAAAACGTCCTTTCTATTTTATTAAAATACTTGTATCGTAGACGGTCATTTAAATCATTTAAAATCCATAGATAAATTCTTTTAACAGATTTTTTCTTCCTCCTCCAATTCCAATTCCAATTTCCTTTGTGACAAACAATTAGAGATGGAAAATATCAACTTTCCTAGAATTGGCAGAATTTAAATTCTAAATTCATTATATTTATATTTTTGGAGCAATCCAACACAGTTATTGCGACGCAAAAAACCCTCCTGGCTTATAAAGTAATGATGTGCATACTGAGAGTCTTCAGGATTTTGTATTATAGAAATGAGTGATTTACAAGTGGGAATATACCAAGCGGTATGGTCTATTTTTTTGAGATCAGATATTAGTATTCGGGAAGACGTGGGTTCGATTCCTGGTCTTTCTTTCCTCTAATACAAACTCTTCTTCTGTGGTTTTTTTGAGTTATTTTGGACCAGTAACGTTCTTCTATCTTCATTTCGTCTTCCCCATCTTTCCCTCCCCTATCACTGCTCATGCATTCCCAAGATTTCTGGGGAAATCTGACTAGGGTTTACCTCCCCTCCCTCTGACTAAACCTTATTAAATAACGATCCAAAAGAAACGTTTAAAATGCCGAGTATATTTTTCCTTTTTACAATGATATTATTCGTTTTTAATCATTTTTTTAACTTATATACATACTAGCTTTTTGCCCGCGGCTTCGCCCGCAGTGGAGAAATTAAATAAGTATGAGAGATAAAGAGTAAGGGTATAATAATAGAAATGAGTCAATATAGTAGCAGAGTAAGAATTAACATCAGCGAGTAAGATCGGAATTCCTTCGGCCGCACCGACGGTGACGACAATATATAATTCAATATCTAATTCAATTGAATATAGTTTCAACTTTTTCTAATTTTTCTATATTTATTGTTATTTTCTTCTGTCGTTACATGCAGTATAAAACTATTCACATTTTTGAGGTTATCCGTAATTTTTGTGGTTAGCTGTTAGATCTTCTAATACAGTGGGCCGGTATTACAGTATTCAGGGTTGAAACTTCATTACTATGATGCTAGATGGCGTTGAAGTAGCTAAATTTGACGATATTTTGACAAACAATTTTCTTATGTTTCGTAAAAAAATTTTTATTTTTTTTTAATAAAAAGTATCCTATGTTACTTCTACTACCTTCAAGAGTGTATGTGCAAAGTTTCATGATGATCGGTTAAGTAGTTTTTGCGTGAAAGCGTAACAAACAAACTTACATTCGCATTTATAATATTAAGTATGACATATTTGACTTTTGTAATAAATATTAATTAATCGCTTTAAGTAATTCTTACACCAAGCGTTTCTATTTCTCTTTTAAAAAGGTTCCTAAAATTAATTTTGCACGCAAGCTCTCAAATCACATGACTCCACAGTTTCGAAAATACCAGTCAATCCTTATTTGCTAAACATGATTAAATTCCCTGTTATATTTCCAGAAAATAATTCTATTTAAATTAACACAATTACAACTGTGAATGCCATTAGCATTAATAGCTTTGAAGTTGATGGAAGCGCTTTTAGTAACATTTAAATTTTCGTTTCCATGAAATTTTACTAGCGACTGATACCGGAAATCGATAATGAATTCTGTCGGTTGCCAATAAATTCGCTGCAAATATGTTCACCTTTACCCAATAAAGGACATAAATTTGTAAACGGCGCAATGCCAAGAGGGCTTTGTTGTCAAAGCAAGCCGAGTAACAAGGACGCAGCCAATAAAAAGAGACGTCGTCCGGCATCTGGATATCTATTATATCTCGTAAATCTCGACGGTGTTCTTACGAAATGTGAAAAATGATTATTATCGACACCTCAATCGCCCCAAATGGCTACCGAAAACGATCAGGTGACATTTCGGATAAGAATACTATTAACGACTTTCTGAAAATATCTGATATTGAAAGAAAAATTTTATTGGAAAATAGGACGTTACATCTCAAAAAATTATTCTCTAGAATGATTTCGAAACAAATAACTGGCATACTTAAGAAACAACTGTTTTTCTTTAATTTTACAAACTATAACAATCTCAATAGAGACATTTTTACTAATAAAAAAAATATTATAAAATTATAGTAAAATGCTTAATTTAAATTTTACAAAAATATTTGTTTCTGAAACTTAAAATGTTCAAATATACATTTGGAGCTTTTTAAATAAATTAAAACAAAACATTGATACTTTTAGGGCATTTGGAACACCCTGTATAATATGAAAATAGTTTTAAAAGGTAACCATAATAGGCCCCTATATAACCCAAAAGTTAAAGTTTTTGAAATTTTCATATTTTGGCAATAATATTCCGTGCCGTATAGCGTGAATAACCTTGTATATTATTAGTGGTGTAAAGCCACAACCTCTTCATCTTCAACATCACAGACTTTACAATGCCATAATCTATAATCTAATAACTGATCATTCCTAACGAACACATGCATATTGTAAATGTATAGCCAATTTTACACTTGATATTTACATGTACCTAGATTGACCCGCCCACTTCTTCTACAATTGTTTAGTTTCAGTTGGAAAACTGTAAAATTGCCGATCTTTAATTAAGGATCCCGACTTATTGATAACAATCTAAGTATCGAAAGTAACCCATTTGTTAGGTATCCGTTTCAATCGTTACACATTGTCAAATGTTATCCAATCATATAAAAAATCTATTTGCATGTGTATGAAATAATCAATGTTGGTATGAGCAATCTGTCTTTTATTCGTTCCAATAATGAGAAAAGGGCAGGACTAAAAGTATCCTTGATACTATTTCATGTGATGGTTTGCCTACACGTGACATTATGTTAGTTTGTTAGTTAGATACGAATACATATAGCCATTTCTGACCACCAAAGGACTTGGATTTAGGTTGATACTTACCCAGTAATATATCAGTCAGAAATTGTAAATGAAAGACATTCGACACAAAGTTTATTGGTTCACTCTAAAACTGCTGCCATTAATATCGGAGACAGGATAGCAACATCAGTATTAGGTGTCGATACAGTTTCCGATCATCATAATAAACTCTTACGTTAGTAATCTCACTGACAAATCCTTATCGACATCGATACTATCGCGGCGATCTTGTGAAAAGAAGCCTTAAATAGTACATACACTTAGAAGGATTTAGACTTCAACCCGTTCTGCAAAGAACTTAATCATGCTTGACGATACAGGCGACACTTTAAAACATACTTTAAAATTAAGAATTATAAATATATACAATACAAAACAAAAATACGTACATACATGCCTGTATTATTATTTATGTAAGTAATAGTTCGTTTAGTAAAGGTAGGGCATGCAAAGGCGAATCCAAGGGGGGAGCGATTGGCTAAAATTTAACTCCGGAATGGTGCTAATGAGTACAGGCCCTAATACGCAAAATATTAAATTAAACCTAGTAATACTAAAAAATAAGTGTTTTATATACTTTACCATAACATTAACTACTTATAACTACGTATAGCTGGTGTTTTATTTAGAGTGGCTACCGGTCATATCTCGGGAACTACTGTTTATATAAATTTAGGAAAATACCTACATTATTACCCAAAATGGCCTAATATCGCTATTAAAAAATGGGGGGTTGGTGGTAGATGGGTGAAAATTAGGGGTTATATGTTTTTTTAAATGCCACATCATAAAAAAATGAAAATAAAAAATTATGTCAAAAAAATTTAAAAGTTAGGGGTGGACAACCCTTATCACTTAGGGGTATGAAAAATAGATAGTTTCCTATTATCATATCTATTGAATATGCATATAAAATTTCATAAAAATCGGTCAAGCCGTTTCGGAGGAGTATGGTAACTAACATTTGACACGAGAATTTTATAAAATATAAACCATGAATTATATTCTTCACATATGATTAAATGATTCTTGGACGTCCAATAATTAATTAGGTGTGTGCTGTGTGAATTTCACCGTAGAAGAACTCTAACTCACCATAATCTTTCCCCCTTATTGTGCATTACAGGTCGACAGCTTATAGATAATCACATATCCTTCAGGCCTTACGGATGGTCGCATCACAAAATGATGGCTTACAAACTTAAATAAAAAATATATATAAACGGAAATCATCTCCCAATTTTCCGTCGTTAGAGGTAAAATATTTTTATCAAAACAGGAGTTGTAGTTAAGATGCATTTGGAATTTAAATTGATCGGGTATTTTCATTTGTAATGTAGTCCTGTTATATTTGGTCAACACCCTACTTTTTCTGTATTTCTTCTGATGAAGAGAAAATTGTAAAACTTTGGCAAGCTTCCAGAAATTGAAGTTTGCATTAGATAACAAACAAAGGGTCTTTAGTGCAAATTCATCTCTATCGATACTGTAAACTATGCCACTTTTCACTAAATAATTATATTATAAATTACAAATGCGTCTATCGGCTAATCCGTAATTAAAGTAATGGTAAGCTACTGTTTAGCCTGTGTACGAGCAGACCATTTTAATTAAAATTTGCGCTTTTTTAATTAATTATCTGCAAAACCAACTCAAAGTAGGTCACCAAAATTTTTCATATTTAGCCATATCTACCTATATACGTACATAGAACGTATTTTCAAGCTTCACAGGTATACAATAAGTACACAATAAACAAAAGAGCAATGCATGCAGCGGCACGTAGTTGGCCATGTTTCATGCTTCGCTACATAATACGTAGCACGTCTCTACGTCTGGTACAATTTGTTTCATCGACAGAACAGTTACGTACACAGCACTATTCATCTCAAATTATCTGTCCTGAATACGCTGAATTTGCAGAGAAAAGCCATGACAAATTGAATTAACTAATAACCTTTTATATTTCCGAATGTTGAACTGAAAACAGTAAATTCTGGTCAATAAGAATGGTGGTCAATTCCATCAAAATGCAGTAGCAGTTTGACCATAATATGAACTGCGGAAGTTGCGCATTGGAACTGTAGAAACACATTTCTTTTTGTATCTGTTAGGGGGAACATCCATTAATTGCGAGAACCCAAAATGGGGAGCACTTAAGCAAAGTTTCATTTAACAAGGGGAAAATTGTCAGGTGCAGCTAGGGGTTACTATATAGTACAAAACACCTCAAAAATTAAAATTAGCACCCTAAAATCAAATAAAAGTATTTTTATGTATTTGTAAAGGAAAACACATGTTTAATTTTCACTAATTTATTGTAACTTAACAATTGTTTCGCTACACTGTAGCTTCATCAGAAGTAGATAATTACTTAAACTACTAACGAAAACTTATCTAATTTATACTATTTTGGCTTAGGAAGAGGGGAGGGAGAACAAATTGAGTAATGGGGAATTATTTAAATCTAATTGATCATTTAACAGCAAATCTGTTTTTTTGAATTTATTTATTTCCATTGTTTCCAATAATGATAACTTTTTATTGTTTATATCTGTATGTAAACTAACATATTTTGTATTAAAATAATGATTTTCTAAAATTAGGTGCTTTGCGTAGTTGGAATCTAGTTTTTTAAGTTTAAATGACCTATAATGTTCGTTTATTCTTTTTTTGAAATTTCTTTTTGTTTTCCCTATATAAATTTTATCGCAAGAACCACAATTTAATTTATAAATAGCTGATTGGTAATCTTTACCACTTTTATCTTTATTATTTTTTAAAAAGTATTTTTGCTCTTGTTCTATGTAGTTTTCCTAAAATGCTTTGTATTATTTCAAATTTTCTAGTTTTACTAGCCATTTGTATTATCATTTATTTAAAGAACTGTTATTGTAGTGATGGACTTCAAATTTTTGATAAATTTTCTGAATTTGAACTTTCATTCATTCACAGTATCACTCACCAAATTAGTAAAACTTTACCAAAGTGTTGTTTTATTTTCTTATTATTTATTTACTTAGTTTAAAATTACGTTTTTAGATTTCCTTACATACGCTTTACCCCTACCCTACCCAAATGAAATATTACTCATGAACGATTTAATTTAACATTGTTAAACTACAACTTACCCAAAAAATAAATCCCTTATGAGAGTTACTAAAAAAACTCCCGTGAGCTTGTTTATAACTTCCTTTCCTCTTTTAATTAAAAACATAAATCTTACGTGAGGGGAATAAGGGAGGTTCCACCACATTTTACCAAATCTAACTAAGGGGATGGAGGAGTCTAAATAAACAAAAAGAACACCTCTCATAATTAATGGACGTTCCCTTACCTACGCATCTAGTATTTATTAAGTTAATTTTTGTATTGAAAACGTGTTCGCGATTGCCGTTGTCTACCAGTCAGCAATTGCTTTGCTGCAATCTGCATTTAAATGCCTTATATATGGACAGCGCGATTATTTTTATCAAGTGTTGTATCTTGTGAGCCTTTAAAAATTTGACTAACAATAAGTTCTCGATCCATTTCTTGCTATTTTGTAGGAGTGTTCAATTTGGATTATTAAAATAAATTTTGACTAATTGAATTCAAAATGAAATACATTCATCTAAACTGAAGGAATAATTTTATTAACAAAAAGTTATATACAAGCAAAAGAACAAACATAAATCACCATCAATTCTGATATTTAAAAAGAAAACAAATTGCAAACATCAACAATGACATTAAAAAAAAGAAACATAAGGTCATTCTCACTTCCTTTAAACCCGCCTCATTGCAAATCCTTTCTCAGAACTCCTCAATATAAATATTTAAAAATCTCTTTTAAGGCTTTACACCCCAATGGGTCTTCCCTTAAAACTCCCCATTTTTTGTGTCACTTCATTTTCACCGCTCCCTTCTTCCCAATATTTCCCTTAATATGCTCAGCGCACCTCCTTCCTCATTCGACAATTCCACATATTGCTCCATCGACTTTCTTCCCTCACCACATCTCCCCAATACATACCTCTCTATTACACAAGCTACATCTCCTGTCCTCCTTAAACCAAAATTTATACCCTCTGCATTCGGTTCCTGTTCTACATCTAGCTATCATGCTTATACTACTCCCTCATTCTAAAAATCTACTCACCAGGTTCCCCTGCTAATCCCCGCACAAAAATTCCTTAAGTCCCACCGTATATCTGGAATCCTCTGTTTTCCTGAAGTCATTCCGTCTTGTTTTATTCTTTGTTCCTTGTCTCTTCCCCCCCGCCATCTGCACCTGATTAATTTCAAGCGTTTTTTCTCACTCTGTCATACCTTTTTTCTCCAAATTTCCCCAATTTCTCCTCATACATAATCACCCTTTTCAGCGCTTCCTCCCACATTTTTCCCCGTTCATCTAAACTGTTTGCAGCATTTACAAGAAACACAACTTATTTCGCGATGCAAGTGTTCACATAAGTAATGAATATAATATATAATAATTTGTCGAACATAAATTCTTATTAGTGTTTAAGCTTCTTCTAATAATACGGATTTCATGTCTACACAGTCATGATCATATTCAATCGAGCCTCGTTATGAGTTGGTATACAGGGGTGCACGGGAATATAATTCTGAGAATTCACGTACCCCACTCTTCCTCCACAGGTGACGGTTCTGCATTGTATTTCTCCTACTTTTTAAACGTGTTTTTTAGTATCTTTTTATGAGTTCCTCTGAGTAAAACAGTTATTTATACTATACATAACTTTGAATTTCTTTAAACAATGACGCGGTCTCATTATCGAGATAATAAAATTAATTTTTTTTCATCTTATGAAGGGGGAAGGTCTTTCGTAGAAATTTAAGCTGACGAACTCATAACGAGCGGGCTCATACCGAGACTCGACTTTTCTTCCTTTTCTTTAAAAAATCTGAACACAAAAAGAAAAGTATATTTTTGGTTGATTAGATTAGTTCTTACAAAACGTTTTTTGTTCTTTTATCGGAGGTATAACTCTTAATTTGAACTTACAAAACAAAATACTAAAATCTATCAATTTGCCACAAAATGCAGCTTTCCATGAGCAATAATCTGGAAAAAAGTTTATCAAAATCGGACTAAAAACAGCGACTTTACTGAGGTGTCCCAATTCCAAATGGGCCACACTGTATATATATATATATATATATATATATCAAAAACTCAAAACTTTTTTTCACTTGGATGTTGATAAGAACAGAAGACCAGCGGGGGTGAAGCTAACAATAAAACAATAAGACCTGTATCTGTATCATATGAGAAATACCATATTTTTGTTACTTATATTAAAACGTAATTTTATTTTTTATTAATATATTAGTGGAACCGTAATCATCTAGAGGATCTACGAACTTTCACGACAGACGTATCTAAAGCTACAGAAAAATTACATTTTTCGATTCTACACAAAAAATGTATGCATTGATTTATATTACATTCTAGCACACTTGGTACATCACTAAAAGGGCCATCGCGTAATCCTACTCTGAACCTTTTTCCGGCTTTACCTTTTAACTGAACATTTGCCCAAAAAGCTCCCGTAGCGTAAAGCCTAACCACATTAGTAAAATTTTTATCATCTATCAGCCAGAGATGTAATATAAAACGACAATGTTTATCGATCGCGTAAATAATGTTTGAAGCGAAACTGAATCAATTTACTGCGTTATCCAACGAATCCGTTTGTAAAAGCTTCGTTTAACCATTTACTTCCACACAAATACATTTTCTAGATGAGCATAACCACTTTAAAGGATATACGAATAGTTACTTGAAAAATGGGTTGAGAGAAATGTATGTATGATGTACGTATGTATGTATGTATGATTGTATGCATATATAAATATATATATATATATGTATATGTGTGTATGTACGTATGTATGTTCCCCGTGCGGTTTCTCTTCTCTGGTTTTGGCGCAGAGTACAAACGCGACAAACGCTTCCAATATTGAATGTCGCATAATCCGATTACCCTAAAAGTTCCTCTGTTAGCAACGTAAAGCAAGCACATCTCGATAAGACCTCCAGAAGCAAAGAGAAATGTTTGACAAAATATTTGATATTGAAAAATGATGTTGACTGTAAGCCGCATCTGCCATAATAAGTGTAACGAGCTACTTTGAGGAGTACTTATTGCAAATTAAGCCATTACAAACCATCATCTTTTATCATCATAACGATTAGAAGGATCCCTGAAACTCGGAACTGAACTCAACGATACCGGAATAAAATTAGGTCAATCTTTTTAAGGTAAAGTTAGGGTTAGAGCAAATGAAATACAGAGTAAATATTGATCAACAATTGACAAAATCTAAAAAATATCTTGTACCGAGAGCTCCTTAGTGGCTTATATAAATATAAAATTAAATAATACAAAGAATATATTCTAAATTGTATCAATCAGTCAGAAACTTTGAAACCAAATAATTTTGATTTCGATTTCAACAAAATTTAAATTTCATTAATAAATGCAGCTCAATTACCTATGGAAATTATTTTACTTTTAAGTTTTTTGCAAAGAATAATAACGGTTCAACTTTTTACTGAATTGAACAGAAATACATTTTATATTACAGATGTTCTACTGCTTTTATGTTGTTTACAATATTACATTTGTGGAACCTACAGGTTACCTTGGAAAAGCTAACAGCATAGTATCATTACTAGGGCTACAAAAGATTTTTTTTCGTGTATTATCATAAGGAAACATTAACAGAGACACTTTTACCTTCTTTTTCCATCGGTATTCAATCTATCCATAAAATCTACTCATTCATCCATTTTATTAACTCAGAAATTAACAAATTAGGACAAAAAATAATAAAACAAACATAATGTTTGTCTTGAAAATTGTGTAATGCACTGTATCTACAGGGTTTAGAAGTATATGAAGTAGTGGAAGGAATTCAATTCTAAAACTTAGGCTCATTTGGTTATTGTTTATGCCCCTTCTTTTAAAAATATTTTCAAGTTCGATTTACATTCGGTTATACCCGAAGTCGACACCAACTTTGTTATTTTAAATGGAATGGTATATTTTTTACGCCGAATTCAAAATTACTCGAAAATTTTCAAATAAAACAATGGGAAGTATCCATATAGATCAAAAGATGATAAAAAAAGGAGTCGATTGAAAAAATAAAAAATGGTAGGTGCCATTTGAAAAACCGCGGTTATTCGTGTTTGAAGTTTTGTTTTATTTGAAAATTTTCGAGTAATTTTGAATTCGGCGTAAACAATATACCATTCCATTTAAAATAACAAAGTTGGGTCGACTTCCGGTATAACCGGATGTAAATCGAACATGAAAATATTTTTAAAATAAGCGGCATAAACAATAACCATAGGAGCCCAAGTTTCAGAATTGAATTCCTTCTACTACTTCATATACTTCTAATAGCCCATCAACTTGAGAAACCCTGTATATTGGACATAGCAATCGATCTTTAAACATAAGAATTAAAAAACAGAAATACACCAGGTAAATGAACGTATATTTGGCCGCAGCTTTGTTCGGGCCAAAATTGATACGTTTTAGACTTTTTTTGTTCTAGTAGATATAATAAATTTCAAAATCGATGACATTTACGTATAATCAACGTCTAAACAAATCCTGCAAATGACGCCTACGTTAATTTTTAGACTATTTACATCATTTAAACCCCGGAAGGGGTTCTTTTTGGAAAAGCATATTTAGATAATTGTACACTTACACAGTCACCTGGTTTTGTAACGATAAAAATATTTAAGATTTCTGATACTTTTATTGCGTTGAACGAAATAAAAAGAAATTTTCTCATCAAATCAACTTATTATACATAATTTCTGTATTCTACATAAAAAAACAAATATTTTAAGAGGGAAAAATAAAAAAAGGCTGATTTTTTGAACATTCACTATTTAAAATGAAGTCAGTAGTAGAATAATCAATTTATTTTGGTTTGATAATGTGAATGAAACGTTAATTAACTAAAGAGCCTTAGTTTGTAGTTTCGATTTTTTTAATACATTATTCATGAAAGCAGACATTTTTTTTATTTTCTTAGCTAAAAAATCGACTTTTTCGTTTTTTATTAAATTGTTTGTTTGCGCATGGAGAAAAAAATACATGCATCTATAGTTTTTATTATATAGAGAAAGTATGAAGTTATAGGGGTATTTTAAAACATTACATTAAATCTAATGATGGCATTATAACATTTCTTGTTCAGATTATTAGAAAAGCTAGAGCAAAAAAACATTAATCAATAAGAAAAATATATTATGAACAACTTTAAATTAAATTGCATTACAATTAAAAACATATTATATTTTGTTAAGTCAAGTGCACATTGCATTGATTTATTAATCCTTACGAAGTTACCGATCAGAACTTTTCTAATTTAGCGTCTACGTTTATTTTTGTACTGTTTCAATTTTACTAAATTGTATAATAAAATCTATTCAAGATTTATTTACTTGCTCTACAATCTTGAGAATGGTCACTTAAATATTGTAAAATAAACATATTTCAACTTTAAACGCTTTTTCGAAAATTAAATTGTTACAGAAAGCAACAATTTATTGACAATTAACCCTGCCATAGCTAATCGTAAAACGGTTATTAGTTCTATTTACTCATAAAACTTTATAATGTGTAATATATGCTTATTCGTTTAACAAAACCCAATTACTTTTAAACTTATTAACTTATTAATATTAGAGTTGTATTTTTCAAATTAATTTGTTTTTCTCTCCTGAAGTCTGCACAAAGATTTTTAAATTATTTGAAGTACTATTTGATCAAATTAACACTAAAAATCCAGAATATAAATTTTCTTTATCACAAAACTGAATCTACAATGTAAACTTTGAACGGTAGTTGGTAGTTAGTAATGCAAACTACCTTTAAGACCTTGATCCAACGCAAAATAATGTTCCTTTGCTGTTTGGTTACCATGCTGTGTTTCTTTCAAAAAATTGATTCTCGATTACGTGCAACCATTATTACAGGTACTTTAAAGTTTACAGCGTTACTTTGCCTTTAAATTTTGGTAAATATTGTTCCTTCCAATCTTCTTCGCGAATTTGCTTTAAAGCGTTCGGTCTTCACGTAAATGCGATTCCCTCTCGATTTGAAAGATTTTATGTGCGCAACCCCCAAGAACGCTGAAATTAAGAAAACCAATTTCGATCTAGTCGTGTTTGAATAGATTTCCAAACGTTTATTTATTTATCGTCATTTAGTATTTCAATATTAAACGAGCTACAGCCCTTTTACAAAGTTTTAACAAATTACATAAAATTCAAAATAAATCGCAGGAAAACAAGTAGGTTCAAAAGTATAAACTCGTATAATTAATCATATCTTGATTCACTTGATGAAAATTAATAGTCACTTGTAAAGGAAAACACATGTTTAATTTTCACTAATTTATTATAACTTTACAATTGTTTCGCTACACTGTAGCTTTATCAGAAGTAGATAATTACTTAAACTACTAACGAAAACTTTAATCTAATTTATACCATTTTGGGTTAGGACTGTAAGAGGGGAAGGGGAACAAATTGAGTAATGGGAAATTATTTAAATCTAATTGATCATTCAACAGTAAATCTATTTTTTTGAATTTATTTATTTCCATTGTTTCCAATAATGATAACTTTTTATTGTTTGTTTCTGTATGTAAACTAACATATTTTGTATTAAAATGATTATTTTCTAAAATTAGATGCTTTGCGTAGTTGGAATCTAGTTTTTTTAAGTTTAAATCACCTATAATGTTCGTTTATCCATTTTTTGAAACTTCTTTTTGTTTTCTCTATATAAATTTTATCGCAAGAACCACAATTTAATTTAGAAATAGTACCTGATTGGTAATTTTTATCACTTTTATCTTTATTATTTTTTAGAAACCTAGAAATTGAATTATTTGTTTTGAATGCAACATTAATTTTATTTTTACATAATATTTTTTTAATAACTCCTTAATTATCCTTATTGGAAACAATGGAAATAAATAAATTTAAAAAAAATAGATTTACTGTTAAACGACCAATTAGATTTAAATAATTCCCCATTACTCAATTTGTTCCCCCTCCCCTCTTACAGTCCTAACCCAAAACAGTATAAATTATATAAGTTTTCGTTAGTAGTTTAAGTAATTATCTACTTCTGATGAAGCTACAGTGTAGCGAAACAATTGTTAAGTTACAATAAATTAGTGAAAATTAAACATATGTTTTCCTTTACAAGTGTATAAACTAATTAACAGTTACATATTGGCGGTATACTTAGATTAATTAAAATATAACTCTTGATTCAAAAACAATCTTATGAGTGTACGATTAGGTTGGACTGTGTAATGTATATAGTTAAGTAAACTTAAGTATTATCTTAGTATCGCTTGATCGCGCACTTGAACGTCATCAGGTTTCTTGAG
The DNA here is from genome assembly GCA_029378335.1 of Agrilus mali. Classification (NCBI taxonomy): domain Eukaryota; kingdom Metazoa; phylum Arthropoda; class Insecta; order Coleoptera; family Buprestidae; genus Agrilus; species Agrilus mali. The sequence continues at coordinate 14,551,613 of CM055655.1, read as the reverse complement.
TTTCTAAATTCTGAGATAAATACAATAATATTAAGCAAAAACAAATCATTTTTAATAAAGAATGAATAACAATTCGATGGAAAAGAGCATCATCATCCATGATTATAGGTATTGTAGCGACCAGTGACACAGTACGTGTGCGCGATAACAATTTGTGGCATGTACTTGTTATCACTAGCATGCTTACGGCGTAAACAACACCACACACGGTACTTTTCGTGTTATCAACTTACAAGATGTAAATCATTCTCCGGCGACAAGTAACAAGTTCAATTCTGGAATAATCGAGGACTTTCTAATTATTACTCATCATTCGGGAATACTCAGGATTTCTTCGAGTTCCTGTCTAGAAAGTTCGAAAGGTGTATATATAGTGATCATCTTTGGACCGAAAAACAGTTAGTTGAAGAAAGCATCAGTGCGCGCATTAAAACCGATAATAGACAAACTGATATAAATAAATTGTAATATAAATAAGTGAATTGTTGTGATATAAATGGTAGTTCTAAGTTAGTGTTTAAGTGTTATAAATAGTGTTAAATAAATAATTGTTTAAATAAATAGTTTAACTAGAAAATTCGTTACAATTGGTGTCAGGTGTGGGGTCTGCGAATCGACCTCCAGAGAATTTTCTAGTGTAATAAAAATACAAAATAAATAAAAATGCCGAAAAAGTTGTTCGAGTTGAAAGACGCCGAATTGAAAAGCGAACTGGAGGGGCGAGACGAAGATACGGTACGAAGAACATCCTACAGAAGCGGCTCGAGGAGGCATTAATACAAGAAGGCTTCGATCCCAGTAAGTATGAATTCGAGGATGAACTGGAAAAGAAATTTAATGAAAATTCAAAGAATCTGGAAGAAAAATTAAAGGAAAATTCAAAAGTTATGGAAGAAAAATTAGAAAAATTCGAAGGAAACTTGAAAGAAGAACTGAAAAAATTCGAAGAAGAAACAAGAGAAGAAATCAACAAAACGCTGGGGACTTTCGACGAAAGACTGGCCCAACTGGAAGAAATGGTTCTGAATCCGGAAAAACGAGAGACCAGTCACCTACTTACGGAA
>CM055655.1:14533638-14550049 GCA_029378335.1 Agrilus mali | reverse complement strand
TCTGCAAGAATTGCGAGTCCAAGCCCAAGATGCAGCAATTAAAAATAAAAAACAGACGAAAATAACAAAATTTTTTACCGCACCAGACAAAAATAATTAATGCATAATTTATTATGCATTTCTTTTTGGTTATTTCAATGTTAAGGCAGTTTACGATTGTTAGTTTAAGTGTAGAATATTACATATGTATACATATGTACGTATTAGTTCCTGTTTGTAGAATAAATTTTGTTTTTTTATTTTATGTATTGTATGTTTGTTAATCCGAACAATTCGATAATCCGATCAAGGCCTGGCAATCTGGTGTTCGGATTACCGAGGTTGTACTGTATTTGTTTTTATTTCAATTACTTGTTCGGTGCGAGGTGCGATTGTAATTAAATTTAAATTGTTGCTAGTATTGTGATAGCGAAGTTTTATTTCTGAATATGGAGTTACCAAAATTCCTTTATTAAAATCTAAATTTGCTTGTAATAATTTTAAATTATCTAAACCTATTACCTAATCCATTGAAAATATTGTGAAACTTAAATAGATAAAATTTCAATTTAGCATTTTTTTGTAAATTAAAAATTTTCGAAACTGGTATCATTGCACTGTGGGCTGTTTTTTGAAAAACGGTGGAAACTATAAATGGATCATCTTTTATACAATTAGAATATAATTTATATGCTAGGTTTGGGTCAATGGACGATTTGGTGGATCCGGAATCTATTAGAAACTTAAGATTATTTTCTGGAAATATTATGTACGGTAATTCACTCGAATTAGTATTGTTGAAAGATATAATGTGAGGTGTTATGTTTGTTCGTTGTATAGAGTGTCCGTGTGAAAATTTGAATCATCTTCACAATATTGTTCATCATTATCATATGAAAATTCGTGATTATTATCATTCTCCTGATTTTCTGGTTCAATTTCCGCTTCGTTATTCATATTACTATCTACTTCGGTATTAAAAAGTTCTTCAAAGACAAAATTCTTTTTGAGTTTTGTAAATTTTGTATTAGATAACATACCTACTTTATTTTTTCTTTGATGGGAAATATTCCTGTTTATCCATTTTACGTTTTCTTGAAATTCTACTTTGTTTTTAAACTTTTCCTATAAGCATCTCAAATTCCTTAAGCGCTGATTAAAAGGCTTCATCATCCAGTTGACTCATTGCATTTCCATAAGTTTCCATTGCAATCTTCAGTTGTGTTTCACGGTCTTGATGCACTTTAATATTGGTGTTTTTCTTATGGTTAATGAAGGTATCTATTTCTTCTTTGTGGTATGTTTTAATTGTTGTTGTTTCTATTAAATTGGAGACATCATCTAAAACATAATTATCACCTCTCGCTCTCTTATACAAACATACCAAATGCACATGCTTACATATGGTAGTTTTTACTGCATACTGCTGACAGTCACATTTATACCTGTGAATACAAATTTGGCAAACTCTACAGTATAACATCTTGCGTTCTCTTTCACACAGTTCATTGTATAAAACATTGTAATATAAATTTTCTGAAGAGGACCTTACCTTAAATTCACCAAAACCTACCTCAGTTACACCACTTTTATCCATTTTTTCCGCAAGTTGATGTGCATTTTTTCATCCACTAATTTTTCAATTTTATCCAGTAAATTTTCAATAGTTATATTCGATCTTCTTTTTATCTGATTCGCTTTAAGCGTCGCGTTAAACCGTTCGACCATTCCGTCAGATTGTGGATGTAATGGAATGGTCCTAGTTTTTTGTACTGCTAGCAGCTCACAGACTTCCCGGAATACCGCGGATTCGAAGTTCCGTCCCTGGTCAGAGTGGATCTCCATCGGAACTCCATACCGACTGATCCATTGGTGCACCAGCATTCCAGCGACCGTAGTAGTTTCTTGGTTTGGGATTGCGTACACCTCGGGCCATTTACTAAAATAGTCCATCACTACCAAGATGTACTTATTGCCAGCAGCTGTTGTTGGGAATGGTCCTGCTACGTCCAGAACTATTCTCTCAAATGGGGCACCAACATTGTACTGTTTCATTCGCCCTCGGCTTCGAGTCTGAGGACCTTTGGCTGACGCACACGTTGGACACTTCCTACACCAATACTATCGGAGAAGCCCAAGCATTTTGTGATGGTACGATTACCCCCTGTTCTTCCATGTTCTTCACCAGGTTGTTGAATTCTTCTTGCTTAGCCCATGGAACTCTTCTAGATGGTTGTTTAATAGGGCGAGCTGATCCCGTGTCTATACGGTGGTATGTCAGATTCGTTCTCCCAAAGTCGTTGTCAGAGAGGGCGAAGACGTTTCGATATTTGCTGAGTAGTTCTTCAAACTTTCTAATTTGTTTGCTATTAAGGTTTGTGGCCGAACGCTGCACTAAGTCTCGAAGAACGGTTGGAAGCGGTTCGCTCTCTGCCATTGAGGATTCAGCTTCGACTTCGCATTGGAGGATGGACACCACGGGTTAAAGGACTCCTACTTCCATTCCTTTACACACTTTCTGTTCGAAGTCCTTCAAATTGACCACTCTGACAGATGCGTTCGGCGTCCCAGTTCGAATTAGTCGTCCTATCAGTATGGCTTTCTGTGTCAAATCCGGGTTTTTGGCTTCTACTATCCCCACCAAACCATCCGCACCTTCGCCATCGATGCTAATTTTGAGAACTACCTCGGATCTAGCAGGTAGTAACCGGTCTTCTGCTACGATGCCCTTTTCGAAGACCGTACTCTTTGGTGGGGTTTGTCATCACCAACTCTTCCTTGCCGATGCGTAAAATGCCGGAGCCCAAATCCAGATTAATAATTTTGTTTCGTTCAAGAAGATCCAATCCGATGATCACGTCGTCGGCGACATCGGCTACCAGTGCCCTGTGTCGAAGGCATACTTCTCCCAGTCTCAATTCGATGTCGCATTCTCCTCTAATCGGCGCTGTTTCTCCGGTAACCGTGGTCAAACGTAGCTTCCTCTGCAGGGGACGGATTTTCCATTCGTTAACGATGTTCGGCCGGATTATGGTCTTTGAAGCTCCCGTATCAACCACCATTCTAACCTTCTTGTTGTTGATGTGACCTTCGACGAATAAGGACTTGCTTATATTCAGTTGGGAAACGACGATTTCGGTTGGGGCTTGGTGGGGAGAAGCCAACTTGCGCCCCTCAAAGTTGGCTGATCTTAGCTTCCCGACTGCTGTCTCGCTGTAAATGTCCGTGCCTTCCACATTCCCAGCACCTTGGTATTCCTTTGTTTTGGCCACAGTCTCGGGAAAAGTGATCGACCTTCCCGCATTCCCAACATTTGGCCGATTCTCTCTTGTCGTTAATGGTACTTCTCTTGACAGTTTCGACGCATTCTTTGATCAGTCTTGTGACTTCATTGTTGTATTCGTCGTGTTCAACAGCTGTTTGGCGTACACGCACGTGGCCCTTGGAAGCTTGTATTGCAGCTTCGAATACTAAGGCGTGCGCCAGTGCGTCACTCGCAGTCTTATGGCGGGCCAAACGGAGAACTTGCTGTAAGTTGGTGTCCCTCACGCCATCGACGAATGTTTGGACTGCTAGCTGGTCTGCGAAGTCCTGCGGAGCGGTAGGATAGGCCAATCTAACTAGACGTTCCACATCGGCCTCGAATTCTTGTAGATTTTCTGATGTCCTCTGGTTGCGATACTTTAGTTGGGTTTGGTACACTTGTTGCAAATGTTTGTCGCCATATCTCATTTAAAGTCGCTCTAGCAGCGCAGAGAAGTCCCGTTGTTGGCGCTCTGGAATACCTTGTAGGACGTCCAATGCTTCTCGCAGAGCTATGACCAGCGCCGTTGCTTTCTCAAAATCGCTCCAATTGTTTGCTTCTGCCGCTGCCTCGAACTGTCGTTTGTTACAGACCAGCAAACTTTTCCGTCGAAAGTCGGTGGTTTAATTCTGATCGTCCTCGCAGTGTCTTCGGACTTTACTTCACTAGCCGGTCTAGTGTTCTCGAACTTCTGTCGTATCTTCTCTACTTCCTTTTGTACTTCTTCTTTCAACTGATCTCTTAGTTTCTCTTGTCTCGTCTCCAATTCTTGTCGTACTTCCTTTAATTCTTCTTGCACTTCTACTCTGACTTCCTTTAATTCTTCTTTTAATCCTTCTTGCTCAATTTTTATTGTCCTTATATCTTCGATCAATTTCTCTTGAACTGCCTTAATTTCTTCTTTGCCTGCTTTAATTTCTTCCTTCATTTCTTCTTGTGCTAATTTCATTTCGTCCTGTCCAGCTTCCATTTTATTCTTCAATTTTTCCCTGTCCACATTCCATTCTTTCTTGTCCTGTTTTCATTTCTGTTTTCATTTCCATTAAAGCCTTTATTTGTTCTTCCATTATTGCTGATTGTTTTCTTGTTACTGGCATAAGGCTTCAAAATTCTTCTTCTCTCCGGACCTCTTCTACGATCTGTCGCACTAATTTTCTTGGGGAATCTTCAATTCCTATACTATCCTACACCTGACACCAAATGTGACGTGTTCGGCCACGGAAAACACAATTAACAAAACAACACAACGAATTTATTTAATTACTACAGTTAATTTGACTACACTACAGTTATAAACAAGTCTACACAATTTATTTCACTAAAAAGTCTCTTTTCCCGCTAGCTTCTACTGTGAACACTATTTATCGCCTGTATAATGTAGACACTACTAGTCGCTCGGTATGAATTCTATCGCCCGTGTTGCCTATCGATCGCTTCGCTTTCAAACATCAGCTGTTCACTGTCAACTAACTCGGTGTGTGCCGTTTCCGCCTTTTATAGTCTATAGGGAATTCTACAGCCGTCTAGTAATCCAATTGTTTTCCCATTTATCTTTGCTGGTGTTTTCTAGATGTTTCAGGAAAGCCGAGAATATTCCTTATGTATTCGGGGAAGATATTCGTTAATTATGCTCACACCAACTTAATTGGCAAGTACTCGTAACAGTATTAATTCCAGCATTTATCCTATAACAATGTGCCCACATAGGTACTTATACGTTCCTCACTCTGAAAATAATACCTGAAAATAATTTATTGATATAATTGTGAAATTAAAAACACAAACTGTATATTACACATACTTATTTAAATAGTTCAAGAAATCAGTTTCATTTGTCACTGTTAATTTCTTCATATATTCTTCTGTTCGAGTAATAAACTTTTCTTTCTTTGTTTCATTCATAATCTTCTTTAAATCACTTTTCATAGTTTTCTTTAGATCCATATTTTTATTTTATTTTTCCTTGAATATTCCAATTCTTTATAATATGCCAAGTACATAGTAATCTTTGTGGTTTCTTCTCCATAACTTTTACCCATGCATTGTAATATTTAGTATCATCATCTGTCATAAAAAAATCAGTATTAATAGATTGCCCTACTCTAATTTTAAGTGCCTGTAAGCAAACTTCTTGAACAATTTGATCCTGTCTATTTCTTAAAAAAAAAGCCACTGGAAACCCAGCACTTTTATCGTCCTTCACCAATACTATTGTTAGTTCTAATCCCTTTCTGTTTGTTCCAAAAGTACCATCCATACATATAGTTTTTGAAAACTGTTTTAATTTTTCTTCCATTATCAAATTCATAAATCCCAAAGCAAATTCACCTTCCCTAAGTATCGAATGCTTTTCTCCTACAGAGCCAACACCAAAAATAAGCTACAATATTAACTACAGCTACACAAATAACACTATTACCTTCTTGTTTAAAAATAAACACATAGTTTTTATTGTTAGAATTCCATTCCTGAACTTTTATGGCTACAGCTATCATATCCACATCATGTCTTCTATTTTTCCCCATTGTGCTTCCTACTGAAATATTGAATATCATTACGATTTATTAAATTTAACCTACTTAAACCACTATCTTTGAGTTGCCTGTAATCATCTAAGATTCTCTCAACTGTTACTCCCCTCTGTAATTTTTCTAAAATTTCAGTCTTCTCCTTTGTCATTAAATGCTGACTTCTAATTTCCTCGTCATGTCCTACAGAGTTTTACAGTAGTTGACTGAATATGTACCTTAAGTTTAATAAAATAGAACATACATTTTTTTTTTTAAATTTTTAAATACAAAATTTACCTAAATCCTTTCGAAAGTCAATTATTAATTGAGATGGACAAACACCTTTGATTTTAATAGATCCACCAGATTTGCCATTTCTTTTAATGCTCTTACTTTGAAAACCTTGACAAAATATAAATATTTTCTTCATTATTATAATACATTTTATAAAGAGATAGTACCTTTTGTATCACTACGATTACAGTAATAATAAACTCTTCGGTATTTTCATTTACCCTGCTTATGGAATAACTAACATCCACAGATTCATTATTAAACCATTCCTTAAACTCTTGAGTATCTGAAAAACTCAAAGTGACATTAACCGTTATTATATTATGAAAAGTTTGTAAATGATTGTATAATAATTTATATGTCATTTTTCTCAAAACAAATGGGACAAATAATACGATTTTCTTTTTTCTGCACTTCTTTCTTACGGGCGTTCCTCACATGTCTACTAAAATTACAATTTTTGAAAAAATTTCTTGTTACAGTACATACAATTGTTCTTTCCTTCGTTGTCCATACTAGTACAGTACCTGAAAGCAACTTAAACAAAAAAAATACGAATAATAAAAATTTCAAATTTAAAGATAAAAATAAACACAATTTGTTATGCACTAGTATTTACACTACAACTTATACTATAAACACAGAAAATTAATAATTCCTTTAAACAGGCAGATTATTTAACAGTTACTCCACACAACTTTTTACACTACTGCTATTAAACTATAAATATGGATAAATTTAAATAATTGTTTTAAAAAAAAAAACAGATTAAACTCACAACTTAAACAAAGCAGTAAGATAATATAAATCCAATCGCAAATGAAATGATTTTCGTATTAAAAAATCAGTACAGGAATATGAATTGGCAGTTAAAAAAAGGTAAGGGCGCCAAACGATAACTCATAGACATGAGTTAAACGTATTTCGCGCCTGCGCAAATGCTACGGAGTCTTGTTCTTTTTAGCGTCGCCTAACAGCTGACTGTAATACCGATATGCGCATGCGCGCCTTTTTATTGTCATAGCTGCGCGAGACGAATCGTTACGAAATGTGTCGTTTCATGGCCTTTAGATTTTATTCTCATCGCGCCCAAAAAGTTTCACTTCAATAATTACCTCTAAAGTTTTTGAAATGTTCGATAATAAGGACATAGGCTTATAATTGGACGTAACGATGCCATTTTTAATTTCTATTATATCAATAATTTGCTCTATTTCAAAAATTTTCGGTAGGTTTAATTAATACTTTACTATTTTTACCTACGGAGACAAAAAATTTATTCCTCAATTTTATAATTCCTAATGAGTTTTCGGTTACTATATAATTGTCACTACAGGTCTTCTTTATAACAAAGTTTCTATTGTCTTTAACACCAAGTGTATCTACAATTAATTATTGCCATAACATTTTCGTATTTTATTTGTTTTTCTCAAGTAAGATGTTTTTCAATAATAAATAATAATCCAATTATCTTAAAAAGCTAAAAAGGATGGTGTACCTACTTAAAGTTACGGGGTGGGTAATTTATTTTCAGATAAATAAATATATCATAATTGCAAAAAATTGGATAAAAATACACTTTGATCTTAATTTTAAACGCCATCTAATTGTAATCGGGAATATGTTTTTTTGTTTTTAAAAAGAATATGGCCCCCAACTGACCTTCAATGTCAAGTTCAAGGACGCAATTTAGGTCATGGACTGATCTCTACTTCAAAATTATGCAAACATATAACTTTTTCCAGAATAATGAGATTCAGTATATATATTTCGCTGCTTCAAGATAAATGACTCATCATATATAAAGAAATTCCTAATATTTTTGTCCCAGAATAACCTTTCGTTAAAATATTTGGAAAATTATGGACCGCATCATGCTTGTAAATAACAGATAACAGACGGACAAAACAATAATTTATGGCTTCATTCATTTTATTTGGCTGCATCGCCTGACACTGTTACACCATTAAAGTAGTTTATATTTGAACCAGTAAAATTTATAATTCTCCCTCATATTGGGAATACTTGATGAAGTTTAATAATTGCTGTAATGTTAATTAAAAAATTTTGGTGTGTATAATTATTATACGACAATCTATGGCGTTTTGTGATAAATAATTTATGAAATGTTGGCGTGAAGACGTATGGCTCGTTATACGCGATATTTTACATCCCTTAGGTTGGCAATTTCAGAAGAAAAGTTAGACGATAACTGATGGTCTTTATTCCCGGAACGCGATCCTTAATTCCTTTATTGAAGCAAGTTTCCTCTATAATTCGTCTTAACAACTAAGATCAGAGATTAGAATTCCACTCCAACGTTGTGCAGCTCATAAATAAGTTCGTAAGCATAATTGCTACAAATTTGAGGTTGTAGGCCTCCCGAGAAAAGCTTCAACTTGATAATTAAATCTGTTCTTATTCATGAAGTTCGTTGGCAAGACTTTATTTCGCAAAAGCAAATGTAAATGAATCAGTAGATGCGGATTTAAAACCTTTTAGATTATTTCACACTATACGACTTCTTCTTATTGTCTTCAATGGTTTGAATGATTTTGTAGTTTTTTCTTTTCTACGCCAGGAAGTTTATAATGTCGAATATTCAATTACGTAACTACAAACAAAAAAATTGGTGATTTTTGTCATGAAAAATGAGAGTTTGTAGCTAAAAAAATTATTCTCACCAAAAAAAACAAATATTTTTCATTACTTCTTCAAGCTATATCTCTATTGCTTTTTGATAGTTTGTAGGGTAGAGGTCCTAAGCTTTGTGAGGATCCTTCATTTTTCATGACATCTTATCCTTATTGTCTGATGGAATCATCACCTTATTCTCTATCTTATACTCACACTGATAACTTTGGAACATTCTAAAATATTCGCAAAAAATCGGGAACATTCCAGTAACGATTCAAAATATTCTCTAATATTATTTAATATTCTGGAACATTCTGAATCATTTCCGAAAGATCTTGAAGGCTCTGGAACATTCTCGATTATTCCAAATCATTTCCATAAAATCGAGAACATTGTAGGTCATTCTCGAACATCCACTAATGATTCAAAACATTCTTTTGCATTTCTGAATATTCTGGATAATTATTAAAAGAACTTGAGTATTCTGGAATATTTTAGAATGTTCCCAATTATTCGGGACTGTTATAAAACATTTTTTTACTTCTTGGAACGTTTTTAAACACCCTGGAACATTCTCAAACAATTTGGGGCATTCCAGCAAATTTTAGAATATTTTAGAAAATTCTAATATATTTTTGTCACTCATTCATTCACTAAAAGCCACTCAAAACATTTTCGACTTCATTTGTAGAAAAAATGTGTTAGACAAAGATAAATGTAGGTAACTAATCACCCATTCCCACTCACTTTCTCTCACTCAGACCAAATTCACTTTTTGTCGAAGAAAGGATAAGTGTTCTATCATCTATCATTTACACTGCGAGTGGATAGAAGTAGGTGGTCATAGAGAAAAGTAAGGATTCACAAAAAATATTTGTTTTTTATATATAGTATTATGTTGATTAGGTTGTCTTTTCAGTCTTTTTGTACCAAATTTGATTATTTCTTTGATTTTGGACGACCTTCTATTCATTTACCGTTTTCAAGAGCAAGACCACAAGAAAGATTAAAGCGTTCAATCGATTTTTCTGAGTTGATCTTGATGCCCTTCCTCGGTCCTGATTTGGCTAGACGCGCCTGTTTCCCGTCATCGTAGCAGTTGGTGTCTGTTTGAAAAAATTTCTCTGGGTCATTTGTCAGAATTTCTATTGAAAATCATTGAGCAGATAATTATCTTTTTTGACTTTGCGACTTGGGAGAGTTGCATGATTTTTTTCAATATTTTCTTAGATTGTCACGTACTAGGGAACTTTCGTTAATTTAATTTTACCTTTTTAATTATTAACCTTTCTCTGTTCCGCTTCAGTCGACCGTGTGGAGGCGGTCGGAATTGTTCGAGCGTTCCTGAGAATTGGGTTCCAGATCTGATTCAGCTTTAGCGTTTCCTCCTACCCACCAGCATAAATACAACTTGCGCAGGAGAAATCATCAGTCTACATCAAGCATCGATGATGGAAGGACCTCTGAAGAAGCTCGCCACTCGTGCTAGCGAAACGTTAGGAAGAAATTCCAATCGATGACGGCCTTTAAACCCGACATTGAATATCACCGGTATCTACACTGATAGAAGATATTATCTACCTATGTCTATCCATCTATCTATCTGCAACATTAAATAAATACATACAAATGCTCATTTACAAAAGTTTAGCACATACATAGGTATGTATTGTTGCGACCAGCGACACAGTACGTGTGTGCGATAACAATTTGTGGCATGTACTTGTTATCGCTAACATGCTTACGGCGTAGACACTGCACACGGTACTTTTCGTGTTATCAACTTACAAGATGTAAATCATTCTCCTGCGACAAGTAAAAATTTCAATTCTGGAATAATCGAGGACTTTCTAATTATTAATCATCATTCGGGAATACTCAGGATTTCTTCGAGTTCCTGTCTAGAAAGTTCGAAAGGTGTATATATAGTGATCATCTTTGGACCGAAAGACAGTTAGTGGTAAGAAAGCTTCAGTGCGCGAATTAAAACCGATAATAGACAAAGTGATATAAATAAATTGTTATATAAATAAGTGAATTGTTGTGATATAAATGGTAGTTCTAAGTTAGTGTTTAAGTGTTATAAATAGTGTTAAATAAATTACTGTTTAAATAAGTACTTTGACTAGAAAATTCGTTACAATTGGTGTCAGGTGTGGGGTCTGCGAATCGATCCCCAGAGAATTTTCTAATGTAATAAAAAAATACAAAATAAATAAAAATGCCGAAAAAGTTGTTCGAGTTGAAAGTGGCCGAATTGAAAAGCGAACTGGAAGAGCGAGACGAAGATACGTCTGGTAGTAAGAACATCCTACAGAAGCGGCTCGAGGAGGCTTTGCTACATAAGGCTTCGATCCCAGCACATATGAATTCGAGGATGAACTGGAAAAGAAACTAAATGAAAATTCAAAGAAGCTGGAAGAAAAATTCAATGATAATTCAAAGAATCTTGAAGAATTAAAGGAAAATCTGGAAGAAAAATTACAAAAATTCGAAGGAAAATTGGAAGAAAAACTGAAAAAATTCGAAGAAGAAACAAGGGAAGAAATCAACAAAACGCTGGGAACTTTCGACGAAAGATTGGCCAAACTGGAAGAAATGGCTCTGAATCCGGAAAAACAAGAGACCAGTACCCAACTTACGGAAAAGAGGCATATCGTGGCTGACGGCAAAGAAATCCCCGGCGTAAAAGAAGAACAGGTCATCTTCTCCAAAGTGCACATGAAGCTACCAACGTTTGACGGAAAAACATCATGGACCACGTTTTTGACGCAATTCGAGGTGGCTGCAAAAGCTTACAAATAGACGCTAGAAGTAAAAGCTTCCTCACTTGCCCTTGCTCTGCGTGATGGTGCTGGCGAAATTTTGAACACGTTGCCACCGGAAGAATTACTAGACTACCATCGGCTAGCAAAAAGATTAGAGATGCGATACGGCCAAGCACATCTGACGGCTGTGTACCACGTACAGTTAAAGAACCGACGACAGAAGACAGCAGAAAGCTTTCAGGAATACAAGGCGGATATCGCACGGTTGGTCCGGCTCGCCTATCCGGGTACGGCCGAAGATACCCTCGAAAGATTGGCCGTCGACGCGTTCATTGACGGACTAAAGGACGACGAAATACAACAGCGACTCCGACTGGACCGGCCGAGGACTTTGGTAGACTCATTGGCCCGTGCACTAGAGTACGACGCCGTCAAACAGGCGTCGCAACGACAATGTCGAGTGCGGGAATTAAAAGAAGAATCAGCAGGTCGGAACGATAGGATGGATAGACTGGAAGAGATGATCCGTCGTGTAACGACTAAAATAGAAAGGAAGCCCAGACAAGTTAGGTGCTGGAACTGTGGGAAGTTAGGCCACGTGAGAAGCAGCTGTAAAAACGAGAAATTTGCTTTTCAAGAAGATAAGCCCTGCGTACAGGAAAACTAGTCAGGGTCGGCGCGGCGGGGCAAACGTCGATCCCGGAGCAAGAAGCCCCCTGTCTAGTTGCACTAACAAAAACCATGAAAGATAGAACTGATAGCCTTTTTCTTACGGGACATATAAATGGGAAGCGGTGTTCGTTCCTATTGGATACCGGAGCAAGCAGGACGATTATACGAGCCAATGTGATAACAAGCAAGCTTCAACCGACCCAATGGAAGCTACGAACGGCCACCGGGGAAATGGTAAATGCCCATGGTGAGAGCTACGTCAAGATCCGCATAGGAAAGGCCTCCTTCCGACACTGCGCTCTTGTAGCCGAAATTGAAAACAACGTCATTCTGGGCTTGGACGTGCTTCGGAAATACGACTTTTGTCTGAGTTTCCAAAGAAAAGTCGTGACCTTAAACGGAGAAGAGTTCAGGCTAACTACTCAGGACACCGTAACATCTTAAGTCCGAAAGCTAGAAACAAGAACGGAAGACTCACAACGCCTACCAGAAGCCTTGTCTAAATTGTGCCAGAAAGCAGGTGACAAATGTAATCCTAACCAACGCCATCAAATAAAAGGATTACTAAAAGAATACCAAGACGTCTTTGAAGTAGAAGGTGGCAAGAAGGGACGAACCAACGCCGTCCTGCACAAAATAAATACTGGCGAGGCCCAACCCATCCATCAGCGACCCAGGAGACTACCACTGGCCAAGAGAGAAGACGCTGAAAACATCATAAGTGAAATGCGAAGGGATGGAGTAATAGAACCTTCTACTAGCCCTTGGACATCGGCGGTAGTCCTCGTCAAGAAAAAGGATGGCTCGACACGCTCCTGTGTGGACTACCGCCAATTAAACAATGTTACGAAAAAAGACAGCTACCCCTTACCACGAATAGATGACACCCTGGATACACTGTCAGGGTCGACGATATTTTCCACCTTAGACTTCAAGAGCGGATACTGGCAAGTGGCTTTGGACAGGGATGCCAAAGAGAAGACAGCGTTTTCCATCGGAACGGGGCTGTGGCAGTTCAAGGTGATGCCGTTCGGGTTGTGCAACGCACCAGCCACCTTTGAGCGACTGATGGAAACAGTCTTGGTTGGCTTAATTGGAAAGACTTGCCTGGTATACCTCGATGACATCATCGTAGTCGGGAAGGACTTCAACGACCATCTGAAAAATGTGGAGTAAGTTTTCCGAAGGGCTTCGTGATGTCCACCTAAAACTGAGCCCCAAGAAATGTCAGCTTTTCCAAGAGACCGTCAACTACCTGGGGCATGTAGTATCCGGAGACGGCGTTTCAGTCGACCCACAGAAAATCAGGGCCGTGCAAGAGTGGCCTGTACCTGCTGACGTCCATCACGTCAGAAGCTTGCTTGGGCTCTGTACCTACTATAGACGTTTTGTTCCCGGATTTGCTAAAATTGCTAAGGCTCTGACTCGACTCACCGAAGAGAGTAGACCATTTTGTTGGGAGCAGGACTGCCAAGCTTCCTTTGAAGAACTAAAGAAAACCCTCTCGTCTACACCTGTTTTGAGCTATCCCCTACCAACTGGAAAGTTTGCCCTGGACACCGACGCTAGCAACATTGGAATTGGCGCGGTTCTGTCACAAATACAGAATGGTGAAGAAAAAGTGATCGGCTACTTTAGCAGAACTCTACCCAAACCAGAACGGAATTACTGCGTAACCAGGCGCGAATTGTTAGCTGTAGTAAAAAGCGTGGAGCATTTGTACAAATACCTCTACGGCAGAAAGTTCTTGCTACGAACCGACTATGCCGCGTTGAAATGGCTGCTGAATTTTAAGAACCCCGAGGGTCAAGTAGCCAGATGGATAGAGAAGCTGCAAGAGTACGACTTTGACATAGAACACCGAGCGGGAAGTAGCCATAAAAACGCCGACGTCTTATCCAGAAGACCTTGCCTGGATAATTGTAAACACTGTCAACGCGTCGAAGAACACGAAGAGGTCAAGAGGATAACTATCCTGGACGAGCAGTGGCAGCCTGACAACATTAAGGCAGAACAACATTCTGACGTGCTCTTAAAACCGTTCCTGGATTGGAAGAAAGAAGGCAGAAGACCAACCTGGCAGGAAGTGGCTGCCAAGTCAACAGAAGTAAAATCGTTGTGGGCTCAATGGGATTCCATTAAAGAAGAAGATGATCTCCTACAGCGCGTGGTCGAGAACCAAGATGGCACCGAAAGCAGACGTCAGCTAGTGATACCGAGAAGGTAAAGGAAGTCCTGCAGGGCCTCCATGACGACCCTTCAGGAGGACATTTTGGTGTGAAGAAGACCCTTGGTAAAGTACGAGAACAATTTTACTGGGTCAACTGCAAAAAGGACGTGGAAGATTGGTGCAGAAAGTGCACGACGTGCGCCGCCAGTAAGGGACCTCAGAAGCGACAGCGTGCTCCGATGCGACAGTATAACGTCGGCAGCCCATTCGAGAGAATTGCCATAGATGTTGCCAGACCATTCCCAGAATCTGAAGATGGAAATAAGTACATCGTAGTGGCAATGGACTACTTTACGAAATGGGTTGAAGCGTACGCCCTTCCAAACCAGACGGCAACAACAGTGGCGGAGACGCTCGTGAAAGAGCTAATTAGCCGATTCGGAGTACCACTGGAGTTGCATTCCGACCAAGGACGGAATTTCGAGTCAGCCATATTCCAGGACATCTGTAAGATATTGGGCATTCACAAAACTCGTACTACAGCCCTACACCCCCAATCAGACGGCATGGTAGAACGAATGAACAGGACCATCAACAAGTACCTGTCTAAAATGGTCTCCAAACATCAGCGAGACTGGGATCGTTATCTGCCATTGTTCCTTTTGGCATACCGATCTTCTATACATGAAACCACTGGACAAACACCAGCAAGGGTACTGTTTGGCCGAGAGTTGTGACTACCATTCGACCAAAAGTTCGGGTGCAAACCTGGCGAGGACGTGGCTGGAGAAGATTACGTCAGTGAACTTCGAAGACGATTAACGTGCTTACGGCGTAGACACCGCACACGGTACTTTTCGCGTTATTAACTTACAAGATGTAAATCATTCTCCTGCGAAAAGTAACAAGTTCAATTCTGGAATAATCGAGGACTTTCTAATTATTACTCATCATTCGGGAATACTCAGGATTTCTTCGAGTTCTTGTCTAGAAAGTTCGGAAGGTGTATATATAGTGATCATCTTTGGGCCGAAAGACAGTTAGTTGTAAGAAAGCATCAGTGCGCGAATTAAAACCGATAATAGACAAAGTGATATAAATAAATTGTTATATAAATGAGTGAATTGTTGTGATATAAATGGTAGTTCTAAGTTAGTGTTTAAGTGTTATAAATAGTGTTAAATAAATTACTGTTTAAATAAGTACTTTGACTAGAAAATTCGTTACAGTATATTATTTATTTGTGAGGTTATGGTAGAAAAGGACAACAAGAACGAAGTGAGCCGTATTAACTTTGGAATAATAGCTCAATGAAACTTTAGAAGCCGAAAAATGTTTTCAATTTCCGCAAGAAAAACAATACAGAATAATGAAGACTGGATAAATTTTGGCGGTTGTTGAAGAACGAACAAAATAGCTCCAACCACAACGCCAAACCACGACACTTCAGTTGTCCGAAGCACTTTTCGGTAAGAAAGTTACCTTCTTCAGGGACTGAAGTGAACTAAACCTTAAAGAGAACTAATCCTAATATATACTGAAAGTTGTTAAGGTTCAGTGAACATGCTTCAGCAGCAATAGTGATGATGTTCAATGGACCTTGACAATAACAAAAAATAATAATTAAACTAGACCCTTGTCATTGTTAAGTAAAATTCGGTTATTTTTACAAATGTATAAACTTTCAAAACTATCTAGTAGACAATTATTCCTAACTTCCTTAACTAATTTAAGATTATTAATATTAATATTATGTTATTCAGTAAGAATATGTTGGGAAACACTAGATTATTGGCTCTACCAAACCGTGCATGGGCTAAATGCTCCTTGAACCTGGTTTGGATCGAGCGCCTAGTTTGTCCTATATATTCGTACAGTGGAAAGACAGTGAGGTTATTGTTTCATATGATGTTTGTTCCCTTTTTCCAAGTGTGCCAGTTCCGCTTACTTTGACACATTGAGAGGATTTACTTAAAGAAAATGGTTTCCCCGATGACATTGTAGTTGAGTACATTAGTCTAACTTCAATGTGCATGCGGCAAAATTATTTTCAAATAAACGGTTGCTTCTACGAACA